>JAQGAZ010001518.1:0-28374 GCA_034692225.1 Polydesmus complanatus
AAATCGATTCCTGCTGAAAATCGAGTTCGCAATCGACTTGGCAACTGCAAGTGAGTGGCCTTACAGGGCTTCGTACGCCTCAGATGCAACGTCTTCCCAAAAACCGCGCTCTCTAAATAATGAGGAGCGCTCTAAAGCGTGGCTCCACGGTAATAATCGCAGCGCCATCTTTTGTGAACGATAAGAAACTCTTAAGATGTAGGGAAAAAAATAATTGTTCAATGCAATTCTTTTCGTGATTCCTGCGATTAAATTCCGCTTAAATTATTTAAAACAAATTTTTATTAATTTTAGATTAATTTCTTAAAATTCGATTGGATTTATTTAAAATTTGATTGGATTTATTTAAAATTTGATTGGATTTATTTAAAATTTGATTTATATGTTTGTTTTTAAATAGAATGGATTTTTTTTTAAAAAAAAATTAATAAACAATCTAAAAAATAAAAGAAAAAAAAGAAAATAAATTGCATATTATTATATGTTAGAAAACGGCGAAAACATTCATTAAATTGGCAAAAATTTCTTTAACACTTCAACAGTTAATTAGTTTCTTCCAAATTAACTATAATACAGTATTTTTAAAAATTGAATAAATTTCAATAAAATTACAAATACCTGAAAACTACACTGTTAAACATCATTTCCTGTTTCCGATCGACAAACTCTTATATAATAATATTATGTTAAAACTGGCCAATTAATTTTAAAACTACGTCGATTTTAGAAACAATGTCGGTCCTCCCCTACTGAATCCACTCCCCCTACCCCTTTCCCCTGTCCTCTTTTCCATAAACATTCAGTAATACGAGTAATTGGTAAAAAAAAAATAATCACAAAGTACTCAAAAAAGTTATAAACAAGTTGGTTTTTTTACGTGGACTTTTTTCTATTTTTACATGCACATAGACATTTAATTTTTAACTACCGGTATTAATTATTTATGATTATTAAAAATGTTCGCTTTATAATGTTAATTAAATATTCCGTCGGTCAGCGGAGGTGCGAGAGAGGAGTTCGCAAATATTTTGTTTGGGTACAAGGACCCCTCAGCGCATTGATGGCTTCACCGCTAGATGGAACCACAGGTTACACTGACCGTACTTCAAAAAAAATGTACAGTAGGCCTACATGACATTGTAATATTGCTTAACATCCTCAGGAATACAAAAGTAGGCGAAAGTAAAAGATGCTGAGCTTTACTAATACATGTACATGCAACAATATTGATGAGTGTTTTATTACCAGGGCCTGGGGTAATAAAATCTTAGATACAAGTCTGCAGACGACGCAACGCTGCAAGACGTGCAGTTGAGGATGAACCGGAAGTCAAAAAGAAACAATTGTACTCGAAGGGTAGATATTCTCAGTATGATGTAAGTTTTTGAAATGAGACGCAAAAATGTGTCAATTTTTTTATGATGTACCGGGTAGCATAATTAAAATCACTGTGATTATATCATTTATATGAAAAAAAAAGTGAATTTGGCTAAAAAAAAATTAGAAACCGGATAGTGGTGTAGCTAGGCCAACTTGAAGATTGGTTAACTTGATGATGATAAGGAATCTCTCTAAAATTCCGTTAGGAAGGGGGGGGGGAGGGGGTAATCAAATAATGTTTTATTAAAGGCAATTAATTTCCAACAAGCTTTAGTAGGCCTACAACACCTTTCAGAGCTAGATAAAAATTGAAAAAAAATTATAATCTATTTTTTTTTTTTAAATCGGATTTCTTTTTCTTTTTTTTTTTATTAAAAACGTAGATTAGTATATGGTTTAATAAAACAACTACTGTATGATAAAACTGAGATCAGCGAATGTACGAGTATTACGTAGAGTACTGTAGATTTATAGTCTTCATCATTTCTCCGACTCAGTCTCTATCGGATTTCTTAATGTAGATTTATTGGTGACTTAATATAGGCTACGTTTTACTCAAATTTGTTTGAGGATTTTGAATCCTACGTTAATTAAAACTTATTGCTAAAATTCTACGGTATTGAAACTAAACGCGTTAAGAAAAAAAAAAAGGTTGGTCCTTAAATCTGCAATAAAAATTTTGTAGCCTCCTCTTTTTTTTCTGTTAACCTTTACAGTACCGTACTGTATTTTAAACTTTTTTCTCCCTTTGATACAGTAGTAACAAGACACAAGATTTAACCATACACAGATCAGTGTAAACCGAGAAGAATTATTTGAAGAAAGTTAGATGGGTGAAGTCCTCCCAGCAAACTCCGCCTTTTTTTCTAAAAAATCCAATTCCTCGAACTGACCGTTTCCCCACGACGCATGCGTGGGTGTATTTATTTTTTGTTGGCCCTTCTATATAGGCTATAAACCCTCTGCTCTTTTTCATTTTATTATTTTCTCTTGTTCAATCTTGTTGATCCGTTCGAAAACAAACCGAAAGACAATTTCATTTTTTTAAAAAGATTAATTCAATTCTTTGTTTGAAGTAAGTTCGGCAAAACTAAATTAAATATGTAAGCAATGATGTTTTTGATAAATTTTTTTTAGAAAATGACTTGCGATCGACGAGAGGTGATGTGTTTATTCCGCCAGTTGAAGACCGAGATTGACAGAGTGGAGAAAAAGTCATCCGACGAGATCCACGCCCTAAGCGAAACGTTTGTTCCCTTTCAGAACACTATAGCAACTATATCCCTTTGCCAAGCCAGCCTTGGAGTCATAATGGAGAGGCATGTCGGTGCCCTTGAACAAATAAGACTCATAAATAAAGAGTTGGTGGAAATTAAAAGCGTATTGAAGAAAGAACGAGAGAACGGAATACGCTTGAAAAACGCAGTGATTGCGGCCCTTCACTTTATGAGAAGAAAGTTGGATCCGCCGGTTACTTCCTCGCTTCCGGTCATCATTTGCCAGCCGAATGCTATTCCACAAGGCGGAATTTCGGCTACGAAAACGTATCGTGTGATAAACATTTACGGTAATAATTATTATAATAATTGTTGTTTGTTCTTCTTCATGTTTATTCTTCTATTTCAGAAATGGTGCCGTTTAATCCGGTTCCGCCGGTTACTTCAATGAGCCAGGTGCCTGCACCAAACGCCGGAATTGCAGAGGAAGCACCCAAACCTTTTTAATCAGATTCAGAAAAGTAATGAAAATTTTGAAACAAAAACGGTTAAAAGAGTTCTTTCAAACAAGTCTTTTTTATTAATTACAAACATTTTCGAATTTGGGCCGTTGCAATAAGATGTAGGGCCTATTCCATGAAAAACCGCTTTAATTTTTGCTACTATAAGAAATATTATACATTGTAACAAAATTTGTTCTTTTCAATACCGGTAATAAAATATCAATAAATTTAAATAAATATGTCAAATTTTATTCCACTTTTACACTTTTTTTTAAAAAAAAATGTGGGTTACCGCAATTTGAGGTTTCTAAGCCTAAATAAAGTTTGACTTCCAACTTGTTTCCAAATAATTCACTTATACTTAAACTAATCAGATCAATAAGTATTGCAACGATTTTGAGTGTAAATTAACTTTTATTTAAAGACGTAAAGAAATAAACTTAAAATAAAAATAAGCCGCATCTTCCTGTGGAGAACTAAAACTCGAGCTACTAACAGTTTAGAGATGGTGTTTAGGCATTTTCAGTTATTCCATTATATTGCATGGGTTGAATTTGAAAATGCCTAAAATGGCTGCGGGCCCTAGGTAGTTTTAGGAAAACGCTTTTATGAAAAAAACAAAAAAACTCGCATTAGGGGCGTGAAAAAGTAGAGTAGACTGTAAAGGTCAACCATTCCACGAATGTACACGAGACAGACAGCTATAGCTTGCTCGATGCTTGTTTGTGCGACATAGAAGTGACAACAGTGAAAAAACAATAAAAAAAAGTAAGTACATGTAAATGTAAAAGACTTAAATGTCGAAAATATTACATAATTATTTTTGAATACGTTCATATTCTAATTTGCCAAATATTAATTTAGGCCTATTAATTACAAAATTATACGAAATAAGGCATTTTTGCAATAATTCAATTAAATAAAAATATTATCTATGAAGTATTACTTTATGCAAATATGTTTACTAACACAATATTACTTATGCAAAATTTTATACTAAAGTATTAATAATTAATAATAATTATGCCCTCTTCCTTCACTGAATTTGTCGGATAAAAATTGAACTAGATTGTCATTAAAGAAAATGGCTAAACTTTTCACTTCGATCTCCCAAAATGAAGTTCGCGCTTCGCAAGCTCAGTGCTTGTCTATGTATAAAATAAGCCAAGTCAAATGAACCTTCCGTAGTTAGTAAAAAATATGCCATTAGCAAAATAAATGAGGGCAGGGTCGCTCCGTGCATTTCTGCATTTTAGCAATGTTGTCTTCAGAATCGGCCCCATCCTACCGTAGTTCGCTACCGAAAATGGGCGTCAAAATAGAGCCAAATTGTTAGAAGAAAAAAAATCTTTATATACTGTACAGTATTGTTTAAGAATGGGACTCAATTTGTAATTTTTCCGGAAAAAATTCTTGCATCGCAAACTCCCCGGGAGTCAAATAGCATAACCTCATTACACCTCTGTCAACAAGGTGGCCAAGTTCTGACTTCGCCCCCTCAATCACTGGGGAAGCCTGAAATGACATCCCGGCCTCTTTCCACTCCCACTTCCCTCTTTCCATCGTACCAGAGCGTTCCTGGACAACCGGAAGTTCACTGTAATTAAACGAAGTCGCGATTATTGGCACCTGAAACCGGATGCAAACCAATAATTATCGTCTAAATTAAAATTTTGGTTTGGTTTTTGCTGTCCCATCCTGACCAACCTAGCTCAGGTGTATAGAGACAGCGGAGAATACTACGAGCCTAGGGAGGTCAAAAGTTCACTCTTCGTATGAAACATTGTTTTATCGAGTTTTGAAGGAGGTTTTCATGTCCAAGATTGGCGTAGGCCCACACTTCAATTTTAAGGAAAAAAATTCTTAAACTCCATACAGTAGCCTACTAGCAGTTAAATATTTAGTCAAAGATCAATACAGTAGTTAAGAAAAATAAAACTTTTGTAATAGAACAAAATTATAGCCTACTGCACGTGATTATGCAAACTGAGAAACAATAATAATTGAACGTATTTTTATTGATTTTCTCAAAACATTTTCTTAAGTAACGCATAGGTTAAAAAATTTAAATACTGTACAGTAAAATGTAATGATAATTATTATTTCTTCTTCTTTTTTTTTAGTGTTGGTAGCAAAATTTGTCGAAATTTTGGCTGCTGCCGTACTTTCCCTTTTACTTCTCTTAAGAAATGAGAAAGAAACCATTGTTATAAAATTTGCGGATTAGCTTTTCCAATCGTTTTTATGGCCTAAGTGTGGACGTTGGAACTTCTTTTTGCAAAAATGTAAATGAATAAATAAATTTCAAAATCCACACTCGAACGCCTTAAGCATAAGAACGAGGGAAAAAGCTTATCCCCAAAATCTCTAAGCCACCTTTGGCAGAGGCTTGCACGTGACACACAGCTAGAACAAATTGTATCCTCTTTTCAACGGTGCGTAATAAGACCGTCATCTTAAAAAATATCGCATTACAAAACGATTTCTTATATTAGCGCCATAAAGCGCTTGCAAAATCAAATAAAGCTACAAATTAAGAGTTACTGTATGCGTTTTTCTTATAGGTTTAATCATTTACATAATTTTCTTTAAATTTTCCGCTGTTTTGAACTTTTGATCTTTTCACAGTTACAACCACATTCTTCTACTCTTCTCTCTTTGATGCCTGTTGTTTCAGCTGTTTCAGGACTGAACGAAATTTTACTTGACTGTTATTTATTATTTGTTTATATTTTCCACTATAGTGTCCCATTTAAATTGAACAAAAAAATTTTCACTTAAATGTAATGTTTAGGTGGGGCAGTCATGACGTACGTGATACGTGATACTGAAACAAGTGATTTACGAAAATGAAAACAAACTAGCATCACATTTCTCTTTCTATTCAGTCAGTCGTCAATAAGAAATTAAGTTGCTATAACAAACATTTTTAAATATTAACTTTTCATTAAAAAAAAAATTGTGGCAAAAAATATTTAAAGAATTACAATAAATTTAAAACAGTGATAGTCCTATTGACATTTGGTGCTCAGTAAGTATTTGGTTATTGTTTATGTCATAAAGAGCATTAGTGCATGATTTCCAATTAATAGGCAATTAACTATTAATTTTAAAAATCGATTATTGCCACTTTACAATCGTTCCCAAGTCCTACAATTCAGTTATTAAATTCTAAAATCCTTCAGTAAACTCAAACGATTGTTGATAATATTAACTTTAAAGAAAACAGTTACTTATAAATTTTAAAAATCAATGGTCTAATATCGAGCGCCTAAACGGGATGTTCCAGAAGAAACGTGCATAATTATTATAACTCCAGACCTCTGACCTTATTTCCAAGTTTGACTGTTTTTTGATCTTTGACGATTGGCCAATAATAATTCTAGAATCGAAATCCTACCATTTCTTCTCTCCCTCTTGGCTCGTGGGCGGATGTAATTTCTATTCTAGATCACAGGCTAACTATCCTCTCCATTTACAGTATTTTCGTCTGTCAAAAACAAACACTTGTTGTACCATTTAAATTTGATGACAAATACTGCTCATTTTTTCCGTTTTTTAAGTCCAATTTTCATTTTATGGTGAGTTAAATTTTTTTTAAAAGTACGGTATAATTTTATTAATAGCGAATATCTTAATGCATGAATTTAGAAAATAAAATGGCTCCTACATCGAGTCATCGACGAGAGGCGATAAATTTCATCGTCCAGCTCAAAAGACGGATCACGGAATTGGAGAAAACTCTTTCCGACGAAATCTGCTCACTAAGCGGCTTAAGTGACTCTGATCTGTGTACCATTCGCGAGGAGATATCTCTCCTCAACGTCAACTTAGATGCCTTACGCAAGGATTTTACCGGAGTCAGCGAACAATTCAGCGTTATGCAAAAAGACATGTCAGAACTTAAAAAAATGTTGATGAAAGATCAAGAGGACAGAGCGCGTTACGAAGCAGCTGTTTTAAAAACTCGCCATGAGGCACAAACAAAGTCCATTTCAGCCGACCACCGCTATCGCCAAGACCTAATCAACGTCAATCAACATTCAGGCGTTTCCAATACTCAACAAGCTCCGTATATAATGCTAAACGGTATTTAATTAAATACTTTTTTAAATTGTTGTTTACTATCCATTTTTTTTTAGAGATGACGGAGTTAGTTCCGGTTCAGCCCTTTAATGACATGCAATTTGCGCCAGCACCAAACGTTCTTCTTGCTCCGGGCCCAAATTCGCCATTCATTTAATCGCTACTATTGGGTTTCGTTAATTATTTTTACTCAACTTTTTTATTAACAACATTACCCATACTTGAATTGAAAAATTTGCTAACTTACATATTAAAAACTTTTAATTTAATACCGGTACTGTAATAAACTTGTCAAATTATTTTCGCTTCTATTTGTTTCATTTTGATCGCTGGATGGAGCTAATTTGCTAGACAAACCGAGTTTGGGGTAGTTGTGGGGGCAGGTGAGGATCAGTGCCCAAACCGCTTCTTACATAGTTTTAAAGGTTAACCGAGAGAACAGGTGAAAACGGAAGTGGGTGCACCCACTTAGGGAAGTAAAATAATAATTATTATAGATGGATGTGGCCAAGGGAAGGAACGACTGACCACGTAGGCTACCTCGATATATACAGTGCTCAAAAATTAGAAATGATCCAATGTTTTATGCCGAATTATAGAATTTCAGTTGTCAAAATTTTAATTTGTAGAGATTTCAAGTTGCGTTTACATATGTGTAGTGTACGTAAATTGGAATCATGGTGATCGACCTCTGAATAAACTTCAAATTCCATATTGTTTTTTGTCGATGCTATGATATTTTGAGCGGAAGTCATGAGATTAAATGTTCCAATTACTGAGGTTGTTGAGTTTTCTACATGTAGGCCTACTGTAGTAAAAACAGTAGGGAAAAATTGAAAATAAAAAACTAAAACCTTGTCACAATGCTATGTTCTCAGCTAGAAATTGTTTTAAAAAAATTATATCATAATGGGAATTTTAGATTCTAAAGTTATAGGGAAAAGTTAGCAGAATTTAAAGTTTTAGAAATTTTTTCTAAATGTGCACATGCCGCGAGAGCGTAACAGAAACGAAAGCGAAAGATGATCTTGAACTTGTGAAACGGAATCAACCTTGGAAATGCAGTTAGCGTTTACAGCATGCAGCCGCGTTGCGGTTTTACAACAAGCAGGAAAGTTCCAAGAATACTGTACAAACAAAATGTCTTTATTTTTAGGAAAGTAAAAAAAAAAAAAAAAAACAGTGGACGCAGAAAATAGAGTTGGCAAAAACAGCAGGGGTCAGCAGACAAAATGCTCGCATTCCGAAAGGACAAGTTACTAAACTACTGTATTAAAAAAAAAAAGTGAGAGTTGATCCAACGCCTCTTGATCAGAGGAGTCACTTAGGAAGCGCTAACATTAAACAAAATTGTATGCAACTCACTCAATTGTATGTAAATAAAGCAACATTAATTTAATCACTTTATGAAACATTTTCTTATTTAAATAATAATTATTAATAGCGGCTATGATAGCGGTATTGGTTCTTCCGTCAAACCTTTTTTTTTTTTTTTAATAATTAAATTGAATAAGCTATAAATTTTATATTGTATGGCGAGGAGGCCTATATTGTATTTTTGCATGCAAATGCTGCTTGCACAGTTTTTCAAAAAATAAAAGACATGTTTTTTTCTGCTGTTAATTGGTAAAAGCTGGGTTTTGCATATTTTAACTCCATTATTCTACTAAATCTAGCGGCTATGATCAAGCTCAAAAGGTTTTCCGTGCACAAGTTATCAAATACAATTAGGCATAACTTTCGCAATTACTGTACAAGTAGAAAAATTACTGTTCTTGCAAACAACAAAATTTTTTAAACATACTTAATGCCTAATTAACTCAAAATTACGTCTAGAATAAATAGTTTTGTTAGCAGTTTTTTTTTTTTCTTTCGAATATTGCAATAGGCCTAAAATGGTAAACATTTTAAATAAAGTTAACTTGATCAATATTATATATTTTTACTTAATCTGGTAGATTATAAAGGCTTTCACGGACAGATGATGCAGGACAATCGAGTTTGGACTCTTAAAGAGTGATTTTATAAAAGTAATATCGTTAGAGTACTGGTTAGAACGGGAAGTGCATCAATATAATTATTTGCAATTAATTATTAATGTTGATTACGTTGGAAACATTTTTAAACAATGGGAAGTGTACCAAAAGCATTATATAGAGTCAACAAATTCGCGGATACTCAGATGGAAAACTGGATTAATTGATACAAAAACAGTTTTTATTTGATATTTTAATTTTTATTAAGTGATTTTTTTTCCCGTACTTTTTAAACTTCTGGCTACAGTCATATTATTTTATAAATTTAAAATAAATATGTTCTTTAGTGGCACTATGCACTAGGACAGTGTGGTTGAAACTTGAGAGGGGGGAAGGGAATTATAGGTGCAGTGGTTTCAAAGACAAGCAACAGCGTTAAACAGGAAATGCAGGTGGCGTTTAAATTGCGGTTTTAAGAATCCAAATTCGTAATTTAAGGCATCTGGAAATATCGACACTGAAGTGTTTCTGCGGCATTTTTATAAAGGGACGTAAGGTTTCTTTCCTACTAGGAGGGGAAATACTAATATACCGTAGATGTATAACGTGAAGAGTAAGTACCGGTATTTTGAAAGAAGAGGATTCGAGATTGGCAAGGATCAGCGCTTAATAATTGGGCCAATTGACCATGGAGCCTGCAGGAGTCAGAAAAGGATAAATAATGAAAGTGTTTTATTGCCTACTCGCGAAAATAGCCTATACTGTATCGCAAAAAGTGTCATATATATTTTTTTAAATAATAATACTAGGCATATTCGTAAAGTAAATTTCCCTTGGTCGGTTAAAAAAATGAACACGTAAGAAAATGTTTTTTTTTTTTTCAGTTTTAGTTGACTACATAATTCCACAGATTTTATAGCAACACGTCATCAGCTATTGCAGTGCACTAGCCCCCACTAAGTACGTCGCACCATTACTTAATTAATACAGTAGCTTTAAAGTAATAGGGGGTGGGCTAATATAGACTATTTTTTTAAAAATTTAACTTTTGATTAAAAACAGTAGGCCTATATTATCCTACGCAAAATTCTTTGCCTTTATCTTTAAACACCCCAAATTAAATTTGCATTTTTAAATGTACCGTATAATATAATAGGCTAGTAGGCCTTCATGCATGTAGCGATTGTATTTTGAATACTAAAATAGCCTAAGCCTACATCAGATTCTGTTCTTTAAAAATTATGACAATGTATGAATGACATTATCATTTTTAGTCACTTATCCAGGAGGTAGCATTAATGTTAATTATTGTTACCTCGTTTTCAAAACAAAAACAAACAAACAACCAAATTACAAAATTGAGAATAAAAAATGATAAAAACTCCGTTGGCAATATGGATCGCATTTCTGGAGAGCCTGGTATTTTCCACAATAATTAAAAAAATTTCCTTAATTTTACTTAAGCATTTCACGCCCCATCGCCAGCTCGCCGCAAATGTTTTTCTTCATTTTAAACATAGTTTAATAATATTCGGTTTGGGACTAAAAAGATGTTCCCAGCACCATATCGACAAGGGTATTGTGAGAACGCCCTAAAGCCTGCATAAAACGATAAGTGAGGGTGAACAGGTCTTCGGGATTTTATGAAAAGCCACCATTCAGTAGAAGAAAAAAACTCCGAAACATGTAGTGTAATAATGTTGACCCCCATCTATTTTCGTAACTGAGATAAAAATAAGGAGGGTCACCAATTCCACAAATTTACAGGAAAGGAAGGCAATTAGTTTGTGTATAACTAGCCATTTTAAAGTCTGGATAGCAATAAAGTAATGAAAAAGCGTAAAGTTTAATACTGTACATGTATTTCGAGAATGTTACTTTCAAATAAATTTATGACCATAATATTATACGAGTATAACTTGCAAAATGATTCACTGAAGAACTAGATATAGGCTAATGTCAAACTAGAATTTTTTTTTTTTGCTTTTTAATGACTTTAATAACCGAATCGTAATCCTTATTTTATTAAAAATTCAAATTAACTTGGGCTTTATATCTTTAAAACTGGTCTTATACTGGTAATTATTCTATAAGAGTAATATATTTATGATCCACATATAACTTTAAAATACCGTATTAAAAATGTGTTCCAAATTGACCTTAAAAAAAAAAAAGAATAGTAAATACCGGTGGGCCTTATCAAATTAAAAATATCTTAAACTTTCAGGATTTTAGCTAGATATTCGAAATCTTAGCGACATGCTGGCAACCATATGTAACGAATAAAATACGAGAAGTTACGGAAGCTAAAATAATTCCCAAACGTTATTATTGAAAACACATGAAATTTATCTTTTTTTTTAAATATTTCATTTCATTAAACAAGTTTATATAAATTTAGGTTTGCATCGTAATAAATATATATCAAATTTTTAAAAACACTGAAATATCATTTTTTCACACTTAAATATGAACAGATATAAGTGGAAAAAATTATTCCGTGCATTTGTAAAAAATAAATTGATAAAAATATGTTGCAAATATTTTGTCATTGATTTAAAAATTTGGCATTTGAAAATGTTTAAAAAAGAATGAATGATATTGTGGTACTTATAAGCACTCAGGTGTAGAAGGCACTTGATTTGTAAGTACATATATTGTGACCGGAAATTGGAAATTTGTACATTAGGCCTCCCTCTAAAACGTCGAAACTGAATTATTTTCTTGTAAAACTGCACTATTTTCTTGTAAATCTGAATTATTTTCTTGTGAACCTGAATTATTTTCTTGTGAATCTGAATTATTTTCTTGAGAAATTGAATTATTTTCTTGTGAATCTGAATTATTTTCTTGAGAAATAGAATTATTTTCTTGAGAAATTGAATTATTTTCTTGCGAATTTGAATTATTTTCTTGTGGACCTGAATTATCTTCGTGTGAATTTGAATGAGCAGAAATTTTCATTTCGTAGAATTTTTCAGCTATCCTATCCAATTCGCTAATCAGCATGCTATCGATTTCTTTAGAAGTTCTCGTCCACGCTAAAGGCAAATGTTTAGCTACTGGTCTTCTATCTTTAAAACAAAAATCCATATTATTATTAATTACCAACTCTCTTATTATTATGTAACCCTTTACCTTGTAAAAATAGTGAACTAGCTAACTCTGCAGCTGCTTGCGACACGGCTAACCATAAACCGGTATCTGCTCCTTCTTCAACTTTCCTTAACTTATCTTTCATTTTAATATAAAAATCTGGCATTTGTTTTTGAAACGATGGAGTGTCGACCCAACCGGGATTAAAACTCCAAAATTTGACTGTAGGGAAGCGTTCCGTGTACAATTCCGTTAAAATAATCAGTTGCCTTTTAGTCTGGGCGTAGGCAATTTCACCGTCATATGGCTGCATCTTTTCAAACTGCAGGTCCATTATGTCCAATGTTTGACTCAACATGCTGCCAGGAGTAACCATTATCTAATATTTCAAATTATCAACACTTTATCATCGTCGACTTTTTTTATATAGAGTTGTAAGCGTAAATGAATCTGACACTTTCAAAATTAATAAACAAGCTAAATCTGAAAATATAGTCAATAACGGCCGTGTAACGTACAGAGCAGTCGGAAATGTTCTAAATTTAATGCAACCTTTGCATGCATTCAAGTAAGAATCATATTTTATGGATCATCAACACACACTTTTTCTTTATAAAATAATGTTACAAATTGGGAATTTAAACCTGAGCAACTAATATTATAATACTGTATAAGAATATTAGGAATCACTTTTTTGGGGGAAAAATCCGAGCAATTTGAATTTCTTAGTATAAAACTTGCGGTGCATTAAAGGTTTGTTTCATTTAACTAAAATTTATAAAATGCCAAAATATTGAACGTTTTACACAAACTATAAGCATTAACTTTTCTTCGTGATCTCTAATCTCGGGAAAGTTTGATCGATGCAAGTACAGTAACATAAAACTTTGAAAGTGCTGAATTCATTTTTACAAACACTCTGTATAACGTTTTGCTTTCCTACGTACAACTCTAGGGTCACTACTCCGAAGAAGAAGTGGCAATAATTCCGTAGTTAAAATATGGACTCCTATTATAATAAGAAAAATGATTTTTTTAAAAATGAAAACATTAAATATGGTACAGGCTGAATTAATAAGACCTAATGTGTTGGTACTAAAAGATAAATCTAATCCATCTGACGTTAGCTGCCTTTCGTAAGTAATGCAACTAGCATTGTTTATCTGTAAATGATCAACTTTTTTTAAAAAAAAAAGTTTATTTCGTACAAATACGCACTTTATTATTTGTATTACTTACTAAAACGTCAACAACTAAATGCTGCTCTATGAAACTTTTAGCGAATTTTATAATGCATCTAGGAATGCTCATGTCCACTATATGAACGTGAACATGCTAAAATTATAATAAAAACGTTATTTCAGTCTTGAATTAAGTCAAAGCAGTTTTCTTACTGGATTGCCAGTTGTTTCTACAATTTCTTTTCTAGCTTCTTCTGCGCTATTGGAATTTCGACAAATTAAATGTACAACACCCACTAAAATTAGGTTAATTTAGTAATTAATATTAACAAATTAATGTTTTAACACTAAAAAAAATGATAAGAAACCTCGCCGGGCTATTTCTGTCGCAATATGTTTTCCAATACCACTGTTTCCACCGGTGATAACGAATACTTTATCAGTCAAATCCACATCTAAATCATTAAGGTTAAACCGTTTTTTCCTGGCTAAATATCCATCTCTAAAACAAAAATTATTTCGGAGAAATGATAATAATTATTATACGTGTTAATATTAGTCATAAAGAGTGAAGCACAGTCGATCGACATTTCGAAATTCTTCTTTTCTCAAAAACTACTGTATAATTATTATAGTAGAATACAAAATAGAGGACATAAACTTGAACCTGAATCGTTAGTGACTATGTGCCAAAATAAAAAATAGACAAACTCAAGTTTTAAAATAGTTTTTGATCCCAAAAGAAGATATCAGCAATTGGTGGGCTCCAGATTAATAATACAAATTGCTTGAATAGCGAATGTCAATCGGCTCTGATCCGCCCTGAAAATCAACTACATTATTATAACCTAAAATGTTTAACTTTTTGAATATTAAGATATGGTCACTGTATTTGAGATTGCTGAAGTGCTTACCTAGTGTACTCCCTGACACCTCTGGCATGTAAAACGGCGTTTCGATACATAGACATAATAATTATTTAAAACAATAATTGTTATTTAATTGTGACAGTCATTATTCTTAAATAACCTAGTTTTAACTGTACAATTGATACTCAAACTGATTACATTTTTATCATAACAAAATTGGTCGCCTAGCAATGGAGTGCAGTAGAGAAACCACAGAAACTCGTTGAATATTTTGTGCTCGTCATCAAAGTTTCATAAGGTAGTTTCATAAGGTAGTTTCATTGGTAGACATGTCCCGCCCTCATACAAGGGCAATGACTCCATACCTAAGCTTTTAACATCATTTTACAATTTAGAAGTTCTCTTTATTGTCAGCAAATTTAGAGTTTCAATTCATATACATGTACATGTATACAGTTTTAATTTTAATTTGGCTCGTAGACAACCTTTTAAAAAGTACAAATAATAATACAGTCACTATAATAATATTATGTGCCTACTTACAACCACTTATTTCTTGTTCAACAGGTGGCGACAAATCAAGCGGTGGATTTGAATTTTCTAAACCGTATTATAATAAAATTATACAAAAATAAACAGTTCTGTTCAAAAAAAAATTAAAAATGACAAAACTAAATAGCTATGGTAGAACTAAAACCCGGATTTTTTTTTTTTTTTTTAAAAAAAAACTAAGTTTGCGATCAATTTTCTTTAGTTACTGTGAATTATTTTTTGTAAACTCTCAACAATAATAATTATGATTTTTGAGCATGGTAAATTATGATTATTTTTGGGTTTCCCATAATGATTTCTCTCATCTTGTTTCATTTGGTTTAACAAAATAATTGTTGAGTAAAAATTATTGTTGTTAATAATTTGTAAGCTTCGCCTTGTATACCTGTAACCGTATAGAAATTGGTTTCACATACGGTAGGAGTTTGGTAGACAACTAACAATTAGTTAATAAGTTTGTTTGATTGGCACCAAACAAGCCCACAATCATAATTATTAATGACACATAAAAATCTCGCCCTAAAATCAATACAATGCCATGTGCTTACTCGTACATTACTTTTGTGTTTGCCAGATTTGGCCACTGAAGATGAGAAAAAAATCACTTTCACGCAATCTTTAAAGAGATCAATAAAGCTTTATGAAAATACGAAATCAGTAACTCATACACAAAAATTTATCGGGATAACAAAACTTACGCATGCATGTATTTTTATATTGCATGTGGTTGAACGGTAATTACCATTAATACCCTCGATCTTCACAGCCGGATAGTCAACCAATGTTTTAGAAGTTTCGTTATTTTAACCTTAAGCGGAACCTACCGGTAGTACCTGTATATTGATTATTAATAAAATGAAGTTATAATGAGTATGATCATAGTCCTTGGTATGACTATAAAAAAAAACTACAATAGTAGTATAACTGATGCTGTGTTTTCTCCTCAAACTAACCGGACCTTACGCGAAAATTCCAACTTCCAAAACATTTAATAATATTATACTGTACTGTATATGAATTTTTTTTCCCTTCTGTGTTTGTCTTATAAAATTGAAAATAATAATTTACTGGTTGCTGAATACATTCGCTCTCCATATCGACCGCCATGTCTTTAAACTTTCAAGGTTAAAGACTTGTTATGACAACAATAAATAATTGGGTTGCGCAGTCGCAGTTATCTTACCGGTAGTAGACTGCACTGCCATCTATCGATGAATTAGCGGAATAATTATGTAACTATAAAATTTATCAGATTTAAAACTACAGTAATACTATAAACTATAGTGGCTACTAATACTGGGCTAACAATTCGAGCTTTAGCTAAGATTATGCACACGTGGAATGAAGCCTTTGCTTAGAAAATTAAGATTTTAGTTAAAGCTTATGTTTATGCATTTCACCCACTGTAATTTTTCTTTTCTAATTTTTTAAAAAAAAAAAAAAAAAAAAAAGACCACCCTTATTTTAAACTAACGCATTGGCTTCATTAATAATCAAATTTGGAATTATTTTGTAAAACTTAAACAATTTTAGTTTTTATTTTATTTTATTTCGACTAAATAAAATACTTTCATTGTATTCGAACGATAATTAATAGTATTGTAGTTTTTAAATATAAAAAAAGCAAATAATTATTTCCTGTTTACATTTATGTTTTGTAACGAAAGCAATTTTATTTAGGCTAAAACAAAACAAAAAAAAAACATATATTTATTACGATAATGTATTAATTGCACATTTTAATTTTTTTTTCGACACTTTAATTCAGCACTTATTTATTTTATTAAAGACTTATCTCAAAAATCAAACTTTTAAATTTAATTTTGATTATTATCTTTTTTTTTTATCTTACTGAACTAGTTAAACAGGAATATATCCCGTTACTATTAATCGTATATAGACCTACTGAACATTTACATTTCTTTTATTTAACCAGTTGTTTTTTTTTTTAATTTAATTTGCCACAATAATAACTATTATTGAAAAACTTTACTTCCGCATTTTGTTTTCCAACTTACAGTAGGCCTACATGCCCAATGAGCATTGAAAACCAACAACATTAAAAGTGTTTCTATAAACAATACTTATAGATGTAAACTAGTTAATTTATAAAGATGATAAGTTTTATTGCGTGTTTAATTTGAAAAAAATAATCTTGCATTATGAAATAATAATGAACTTTTGGCTAATCGAAGCGTTGTAGATAATTATTACCGGTATGTTTTAATTTTTCACACTCATTAAGTCATTATGGTTACCATAATTTACTATACCGGTACTGATACTTACCGGTATATATGCTAAATATAGGCCTACTCGTTCTTTCCATTTTTTAAGGGAACAACAGTTTTTAATTAATTTTAATGTATAACTTTAAAGTTTGAAAAATAAATTTAAATGCAACATCAATAAAGTTGTTTCTTTAAACCTGATTGATAAACAAATGCAAACGACAATGGAAAGGAAAGGAAGCCAAATGAAGTTTTCGTGTTTCATTTCCTAAGTTAATCTAATCAATATTGACTTAGATATTATATTCATTTTGTGGGTCACTTCAATCTATACTTTGTTTTTATTTTCTCGATTATTGATTTTAATTTAGGATCTAGTTTTGTTCTTATTAATGCATAAAATTTTCAATTATATTTAGAGCATTAAAAAAATTAAATGAGGAATTTTATTTTAAAAAAAAAATGTTCCAAAATCATAAATTAAAATCTCGCAAAAAAAAAACCCAACATTAAAGATATCAAGAAATACTACTGTAAAATACATTTTGATAATGACGAGGAATGATTGGAATCAACCAAACTCTTACATATAATTTAATAATAATGTTCAAATGTTTCCCGAAAAAAATGAATTCATGCGCTCGACTGCGGAAAGCTTTTTTTGAGTTGTTCATAATAAACGTTACATTTTTCAAATGTTTGGTAAATCAGAGTAAAGGTTAAACAATTTTGAAGCAAATCTGAAAGAAAAGAGACTATAGCGGTACAAAAAAATAGTTCTATGGCGCAATATTATAATAGTCTAAGCATCGACTACCAACGTCTAAATATTACAACTAAAAATTTTACGCTGAATAAAATATAGCTAAAGGGTATCATTATGTTTATCTTAAAAGTTGCTATAATTATGTAGGCCATAACCACTCATTAAACTAAAAAGTGTAGTTTTAATTAATTTTTATCAACGCAACAGCTTGTTTAAAATTTGCATGTTTTCATTTCCAATTACAAGTAACAAAATTAATCTTATTTAATTATTATTAGGCTATTAATATTTTTTTCAATAATAAAAAACCTTGTTCACTTATATAAATTCTCCAGTTCCCACTTTAAATATTTATTTATTTAATAGAAATTATTAATTAATTAAGTTAAAACTTTGTAATAAATCAGTGGGTTTATTCGTGATTGCGATTGTTCGTCCACTGGGTTTACTAATTATTACAAAATTTATAAAGAGAAATAATCACTTTCTAACTTTATTAATTCTTTGTATTTTTAAAGTTTTTACCCTTATTTTGACTTGAATAACAACAACAGTGATTCTTTATAACTTAGCAACAGTTTGTTCCCCATAAAAAATAGCGATGAAGACCCATCTGCCTGTTTTCTATTTTGTGGGTCACTTTCTATTTTGTAGGTCAAGTAATGCTTGGTTTTCAAACCTCCAAGAATGCTATTATTCTACCCCAGTAGAGCAGGTTCAGGTGTTTGAGGTAGAGCAGGAAGTAAAAAGTCTGCCAGTGTCACTCATTACACTGTACATTCCTCCTTTCGCTTAAATCTCTTTTTTATTGCGCAAAGTAATTGCTTTATTAAATTCCGGATATCAGAAAATATTATGTAACAAGTTTAGTGTAAAATTACATACAAAAATTTCACTTTCAAATTCTATGATAAAATGGTAATAATTATGCGTTAACGTTGCGTTTCAAATTTATTATTAATTGGGCGATGCAGAACGTTTTTTTTTTTATAAACCTTATCAATGAAAGTAAATGCAAAGTGTGCGGTAATAAATTAAAAAATGTATTTAAAAATCATAAATTATTTATCATATGGTAGGCCTATTTAAATTAGTTTTCAAAGTGATTTTCTTTTCGATAATTATGTAAATATATTACATTCCAACATTTGTATGGGAGAAAGTACTGTTAATATGAATTTTTCAAAATATAGGAAGTTATTAAAACGGTAAAATGAACCAACAACAAATAAGACAGACGACAATAATACATGTATTATAAACAGCAAAGTTGGAATTTAAATTAGCAATAGTTCTAAAGGTTTTCTTAAAACAAAAACATGGAATGACTGCAGAAACCAGAAGAAAAAATAAAAGAAAGAAAGAAAATGAAATGAAATGAAATATTAAAAATGCAAAAAACAAAACACAGATTGTAGAAAATTTAATTAAAATTTATAGCTAAGTGGAATTAACGAAGCAGTAAGAACTACTACGTATAAAAAAATTATGTAACAACAACAAAAAACAGCAATCATTAGCAGTAAATTCATGAATTAAAAACAGTCCATTTTTGCATTATTAAAATAAATGTGATTAAAGCATAAGTTACGTCAAGAATTAAAAAAAAGTGTAAGACCAACAGACTGTTAAAAGAATTGAAAAATAGTAGAATAGGGCCTACCGATAATAGCAAATAATTAAAAACTGCTGCAAGATAAAACCTAGACTTCAAGAATTAAAAAATGAGAACTTACAGAAAATGCCTTATTAAATAAAAACATCTGTGGGGGAAAATCACAAAAACAACAAAAATTTGAAATAAAAATTAAATCACATCAAAATAAAAGGATAATATAATAAATAGCTTATTTAGAATTACTATTGGAAATTTTGGAATTAAAAAATTATTGTGAATTTATGAAATATTATTCAGAGCGTTTTCCTTGACAGTTATTATGAAATGCGCAAAACAATCTCATACATTGGTAGAGTAATGTAACTGAATTGTACACCTTTTCTCTTCATCTTTTTTTTTTTTTTTTGCTATTGTAAAAAAAAAATCCTCAACCACAGTTTTCGCCTTTATAATATTACACGACGTTTTGAACTTATTTTTGAAATACGTGAGAAAAAAAATTTCACTTTTAAACAAAAATAAATAATTAAAAAAAGGTTTTTTTTTTTTAATAAACAGCCATAAAAACTTGCCCCTATGACGTCATCCCCTAAATGATGCCAAAGATTGGCGGAGCAGGTGGAAGAGAGAGGGAGCGAGAAAAAGTGGTTCAAGTAAAATTAATGGGGATAACCGGAAACAAAAAGTGAAGAGAAAGTGAGAGAGGGAGAGTTTGCCTCTCCCTTCTTTAGCATAAAAAACTATGTCATCCACATAATATTTAAACCGTTATTTAACAGATCTACTTTTTTCTTTTCTAATTCTTTCTTTGCATCATCTTTAACTAGAAAAAAACTTAACTATCCTTCCTGTTGTCCGCCAACCTCCCAAATTTCAAACAAGAAAAAAACTGACCAATTGACCAACAACAACAACGAGATAACAATTATTATTTATTTTTTCTTAAAAATACTCGTTTATCGCGCATGCGTTATGCATACCCGACAAGATCCACTATATAAGCCAGCGTTCGCTCACTAAACAATCATAACATCCTTTTCAAATTCTATCGACATGGCTAAGTTAGCTTTGGTAAGTTGAAAAAAAAAAGCATACTTTGGAAAAATTATATTTAGTGTGCACAGGCACACTAAAAAAATCTTTATAAAGCGCTAAAAATTAAGATTTAAAGTTTAGATTATGCCCTTCCGGGTTAAACTTTTATAACTAAAAAATGTCTTACTGCATTATTATATCAAGTTAATTTATTGAGTTTAGGGAGTATATTTTAGAGTTTATTTGTTATATTTCAAGTTTATTAACTACGGCATAATTACAGTTACTTTAAAATTTAGCAATCATTATTTGAATTTAAAAGATGTGAGCGTCTATTCCATTTTAATGATAATATTTAAGAGCTTAATAGATCCGTGTTGGAAATGTTTAGGTTTTAAATGCGGTAGTCAGAGTGTTTTGGGTCTGAAATTAAAATTATTACCGTAAATATAAAAATTTTAATTCGCTAATTGTTAACCAAATTTAATTAAATAATGTTTAGTAGTTATAACAGTAAGTGAGCGAGCCCTTATTACATAATATTTGTGATGGTAAGTTAGAGTCTAATGGTTGATGTACAGAGTGTTTATTGATGATTATTTTCGATTCCTCTGAGTGTTTGAGAAACGTTTATTCATGTTCCGTGAGTGCTTAATAATTAATTTTTGAATTTAGCTTCTTAGTTTTTAGTTACATGTACTATATTTATTTTCGTACCAAAATCTAAGCTAAGAGTTTGGCAAGAGCTTGGATGTTTTTTTTCCTTTTAAATAGTTAGAAACATTGCAACAATAATATTAATTTGCCTAAATTTCATGCTGTTTTTTTTTTTTTAGATTCTCCTTTTCGGTAGCTGCGTGACGTACGTTCTGTCCGCCAAACTCGGTTCCTCGAACGTTGCTGAATACGAAACGCAATTGCAAGAGGCCAACAGTATCTTAAGCCGTTTATTTACTTCCGTCTCGGACGCCGACAGTGACTCGGTGGTCAAACGAGCCAGTTACGGCGGTGGCGGCGGAGGAGGAGGAGGCTACGGCGGCGGTGGAAGCAGCTATGGCGGAAGCAGCGGCGGCGGGGGAGGAAGCATAATGGGAGGTTTCGGCAGCGGCATCGGTAGCCTTTTAGGCAGCATCCTCCGATCTTTAACCGGCATTGGTATCAAGTTAGGCCTGAACCTCAACCAAGAGTTCTACGACGTTCCAGCCCAGACCAGCGGCGGATACGGTGATGCCGGCGGAGGTGGTGGCGGTTATGGAGGCGGTGGAGCAGGAGGCTACGGCGGCGGAGCAGCGGCTGGTGGCGGAGGAGGCTACGGAGGCGGTGCATCTGGAGGCTACGGTGGGGGAGCGGCTGTCGGCGGCGGAGGCTATGGTGGGGGAGGCGGCGGTGGTAGTTACGGAGGAAGTTCAGGAGGCGGAGGAGGGTATTAAAATATTATCTTCATCAATTCTATTCCATTACCATAATTTAAACGATTTCAAATTGAAAAGTCACATTAATTATTATGAATAAGAAAAAAAGAAGATGAAAAATCCTCCCTCATAATTTTCTATCTTCTCATTCTATTTATTATTTCATTTTTTCTTTTTTGCCAAATTCTTCTATGTTTGTGTTGTTTAATAATTCGATTAATTTTTGTTGTGTGATTTATTTGGTATAAATGGTGTAAGTAATTATTGTTGTTTTTGTCCCCTGTCGTAAACGTTCTCTCTTAATTTGAATGCTAATTCGTTATTTGTTGCGTGTTGTGATCTCTGTGTTGGAAATTATTTGTCAAATTCTTATTAAGTGTAAATTGTGTATTTGAAATAAATGTATAATAATAAAAAAAAAGAGTTAAAATAAACAAATGTTGTTTTGCTTTTATCATTAAGTTATGCTTCCGGTTTACATTTCTACTAATTTTATATTTCACTTTTAACCTACACTGCACAGTTTTCTGTCAGTTTATAGTTTTCTGTATAAATTATTTACCTTCACAAGAATCAGAATACCGGACATTCTACATTACATGCACTTTAAAAAATTTGCTCTTTCTATTTTATTTATCAAAAAATTACTTTTTGCGAATTGCGGTATTATTTCATACCCGTAATGTAAAACTAAAGTTTTAAATATTCGATGGTTTTAATGCGGTTCTTATTTCAGCTTTTAGATGCCTGTTGTTGTCCATTTACTTTTCAACAAACAACAATTCTTTTTTTTTTTTTTTTTTTTTTTTTTTTAACTAAATTTAAATTTTTATTCTTAATAATACAGTATTACAGTATATTCAACATCAATAAAAATTCCGCCCTTTTTTATTTCTGCTGTTATTTTAATTTAATTTTGTGTTCTATAGATATTACTGTAATTCCCATTTCTTAAAAATTTCAACTTCCTACTGTACTGATATATTTTATTTTTAGTCTTCAATTTTAATTTTTTCTCTTTTAAATCTTCTTTTTCTGTGGTATTAAATTTTTTCAATAAGGAATTTTTTATATTCGGGATTTATATTAGTTGATTAATTTAATAATTAAGTAACTTTCTTTTATTTATTATTTAAATTTAACAATTAATTACACGTTGACTTCCTAGTTTTGTAACCATAAAAGTGCCGGACATTATAAAAGGTGTTGCTGTATTAAATTCTTCTTTTTTTAAGTTTGTTTAATTTACAAGTTATTACCTTAAGAGAGAGAGAAAAAAGCTTTGAAATAGAAGATTAAAAAAAATCATTTTAATTCGATTCACGTAAAAAGTGAATTTGGTTTTTTCAAGAAATAATTAAGTCTGAAAAATGATGCCAACATACTCACTTCGTCACTTCCGCTCAAAGTGACCTCATTCAGATATCTCAACAATAATATTACTTTATAATACGGTATTATTGTAGAGATATTATTATACGTTACAATTTACAGTAAAAGCGAAGTAAATGCGTACATTTACTAGCTAGTGTGCTAATCAACTTAATAATGTTCATTTTTCTAGAAAATGTATTAATGAACTAACCAAAACATAGGCCTAATCGTTTTGCGCATTTTTCGTAGAAAAACAAATTAATTGTGCACACTTTTACTAATTACAAAAATTAATGTAGAAAACTGCTAGCCAAAGTTTACATTTAATATAAATTTTGTTAGTGCGTTGACTTAATCAATTTATTAGGAAGTTTATACAATTGCTGAATTAACGCCTCTAGTTAATTGCTTAAATTTTTTTTTTAAATCGTCCAAGAGAATTTTATCATAATTTACGTTACTGAACTTACTCAATAACTTGTTTTCGATAAAAGAAAAAAAAAGGTTTTTTTTATCGGTTTTTGTGAGCTTTCAAATTATTTTTCTAAAAGCTGCTTCATTAAATAACACTGAACTCAACCAAAGCATAATTATTTATCAGCCTATGAGAAGACATCATCCGCATCCTAATTAATGCCATTGTGGTATTGGCTATAGTTAAATGTAGGAGAGCACTCGTTTTGTTGCACTGAAAATTCATACTGTTGACTTTTGTTTCATGTTATTTTGGAAATTGATTATTCGTTCGGAAATGGAAAGTTTTGTTGAATGATCGGTATTACTCGTACTTTGTTATTCAGTGAAATTCGCTTAATTGGTACGCCGGATAAGCGGGCCAGCCGCTTTTTTGGACCAAATCTTGAAAAACGGAATCAAATCCTTAATCCTATACACATACTGTATGCATAATAAATTTGTTTATTTGGACCAAAATTCCGTTTAATTGGACCATAATAATTCTGTTTTAAGCGACATGCTCGTATGTGCCTTTTTTTTAAAAAAAATGACAAATTTAGCCCCTTTTTTGCACAAAATGATAAGATTTTTTTAACAATATTTGTCTCATTCTCCCCCCCCCCAATAGTGGCGCCTGATGCGGCCGCATCGCTGCATCATAGCTCACATCACGGCCCTGCACATTGCATTGGATAAATTCTTCAAACGTTAATTGACTGTGCTTCCCACAGTTGACCATTTCACAAAAATTGGTTTTCTCCAATTCCTTGGCACCAATAAAAATGAACATTAAAAAATAATACCGTAATTAAGATGTACTGTAATTAATTTCAAAACATAATTTTCCCCCTTTTTTTAGTTTGTTTATTTTTCTTTTATTTTTAATTTCATTTTGCCGGTAAAGTTTATAAATACCGGTAATGATATAAATTTTAATTAGGCCTACCTTCTACAACTTGTAGTTTTTTTTTAAAAAATCTTTATGAATATTATTTACCGGAACTTATAATTTTCTGCACATTTAATATTTTATTCTAGCTTTTCTATTCCATCTAATTTATTTTTTTTTTTAATTTTTTACCACTGTTCAGTTGTTCAAATGAATTGTTTTAAATTTTGACCATACCTTGTGGGTTACGTTTAATTTTTATTCAATTTCCCTAATTTTTTTAATTTTATGTATCTGTTTCCAATTAGGCTATACATTTTTAATATTCCGCATACCGTATAGAATTATAATTTTTAGCTAAGTGTACCGGTACTTTGGAATAAGCATACCGGTATATTTTAATTTTTGTACAATATTTGATTGCAATTTGAGGTTAAGAAAAAGGATAATATTTTCTTTTTTTTTACACATAAATTTTGTATGTACATGTACATCATTTCTTTCTGTTGCTTTTAGCCTCATTTACTTAAATTTCCACAGCCATAAACATTTTATTTTTTTTTATTAAAAAATACTTGTATTTATTAAGTAAATACGACTTAAAAATTAAAATAAGCAAAATATTATGTACAGTAAATGCCCATACTGTACTATATTTTTTTATTTATTATTTTTTTAAACATATTTCTTTAATTTTCCGCTGAATTTCATTTTAATTGATTGATCATGTATAATTTCATATTAAAATAATAATATTAATAAATAAATACCGGTACCTAAGAATAATCACATTAAATTAATGAAATACAAAGAATACTATTTATCACATCCGCGTGAACGCAGCAAGCAATAAGGAAAACAAAAGCAAAAATAATAATTCCTTAATTTATATAAAAAAAAAAACAAAGCAAAATGAAGTGTGGTGGAGAAAGCGGAAATGTGTAATTTTTGTGCAGGTGGGTGGAGATGCTATAATGTAAAAGAGAGAGATATTTAAGACTAGGAGAGGGTGGAGAAACGCCCTGCTCATTTTCACATGCTCTCAATCACATTTCGTGCAAATGCAAATAGCATATATTAACATTTCATAGGCTTATCATTTGTGCGACTTTCATTTGTACCATTCACTATAACAACGTAATCGTAAATAAAAAATTCATATCTAATTTCCTAGCATAAAATAAAGCAAGAAAAGTAAAAAAAAAAATGACCAACAATTAGTGGTGGTTAATTTAGCCATAGTGTTTTCGGCGCATGCGCTTTTAAATTAAATTTCAAAGTTTTCCTGGATTTCGCAACTATATATAACGAAATCATTTTCCATAACACAAACGTTGAACAGCACAAGATTACAGTGAACAACAAAAAAAAAAATTTGGGAATAAGTTTTCATACAAACTCGTTATAATGGATAAAATATCTTTAGTGTTGGTACGTATGTTACAAATAATATCAACCGATTTAATATTCCGCTCAGCAAGTTTTTAATGGATTTTTTCTCCTGTTTTTCGTTTACTGGTCAATCGGGTTTGTTATTCCAATTTCTTGCGCTAATTTGTTTTTTCTGCATACTGTATCTGCAACTTTGATGTTGCTGATTTAATTTATTTAGTTTCTCAATTATATTCTTTTCCTGTATTTAATCTCCTGGTTGGAGAATATAATTTCGCAATTTTTCATCTTACTCTACATTTAATTCCTCAATAATTAGTTTTTAGCTGAACAGTTTAATAATTATAATTTGCCAATTTTTAAGCATCTGCTATATTCAACTCCTCGTATTTTAATCCTTTTTGTAATTTAATTGTCACTACCGAATTTTTTTGCTTTATTTAATTTCTCAGACTTATTTATTTTCTGCATTTAATTTTCTACCAGGGTAATTTTCAGCCATTCTTATTATTTTGTCACCCTGCTTGTAATTTTTATCATTTATAAATTTCACTTAATTTATATTTCTTCCGTTTTTTAGCTGTCTTTATCAATTGCGCTGGCCTCAATTTCCGCAATGCCCTCGAAACCGGAAGTATACAGCGTAAATCCTCAGCCCATAAATACGCAAGTTCAATCCGACATCGGACAAGAGCTGAACTTAAACTTAGGGGTGGCCAACGCTTTATTAAGTGCTCTAAACGCCAACGGAAATACAGACCAAGAGTCAAGTGCATCACACAAGCGCAGCGCCGGATATGGAGGCGGAAGTTACGGCGGAGGTGGCGGAAGTATTATTGGAAGCACCATCGGAGGCGCTGTGGGAGGTATATTAAGGTCAGTCTTAAGAAGTCTAACTGGAATCGGCATTAAGTTAGGAGTCAATTTAAACAACGAGTTTTATCAAGTTCCGGAATATAACAACGGAGGCTACGGGGGCGGAGCTTATTCCAATAATTATGAAACAGTTCAAAGCGCACCAATCGTCTACGAAAACAATGCCCATGATGGCTTCCAATCAAACAATCTCGTCAAATATTAGTTGCTCAAAAAAACATATTGTCTTGTATAATAATTCATCACATTTATTTATTATTTTCATTGTTATTTTTCGCGAAAAATATCGTTAATTAGCTTATTAATAAATAAAAAATAAAAACGTTAATAAAATTATCACTTAATGGTGTTTGCGTCTTTAAACTACAGAACATTCCCCACGCCACGGCCCTGTCCTTATCCTTGAATTGCTGCTTGGATCTCAAGCGAAGAAATGGCGAAGACACGCATCCCAACTGATTGAGCACAGAAAATAGTGCGCAGGAATGTGTTAATTTTAAGTAAAATTAAGTTTTGTCTAATTTTGCTAGATAATTTGAAGTTTTAACTCACTTTAAATTAGCTTATATTTTGCCTTTAAATTGCGACGACAATAGGAAAGAAGTCGTCGGCCTACATTGATTTCATTAAGCTAATAAATAGCTAATAAAAGCTAATAATATCACTATAATATATCGCTATAAAAGCTAATAATATCGCTAATTTAAGTAAATAACACTGGCTTTGGAGACTTTTTCCTGTATTTTGAAATGGTTTTATATCTTTACTGTATTTGGAAAACTTTACTCTGTTTTGCAACTTTCTTTTTTATATCGACCGAGTAGCAAACTCATAAATAGCACAACAAAAAATCCTTTAAAAATCAATTTTTAAAAAAAAAAAAAAAAACTGAAACGTTTTTTTACAGAAATGATGTAAACACATCAGAACTTCCCACAGTAAACAACATTTTAACCATTAAACAAATGATATAAATAAAGGCATTCTTATATCAAAAAATGGTCCTCAAAGCATATAATACTGCGCATAAAATTCTATGAAGTTAACATCTGAAAACAGCTATACAAGTGTAGAACTTGTGTCCCTTTGAATGGCAAGTTAACATGACACTGTGTTTTAAGAACAGCAATCAATTTGCTTACTCATGTAAGTCAATGCGCAGTCACCATTTTCAAGATGGCAAAAAATGCAAAGTGCAGTACAGTGTAGTGTAATTTAAAATACAAGAGTCAATAATGAGCTGGCAGATGGACAAAAATTCATTTAAAAAGCAGCAAACATTACTTTTAAAAAATAATGCTGAATTTTAATCCATTTTTAGAGCTTATAAGGAACCATTATAGAGAATAGAAATTGATTCTTTTTTGAAGCGAGTGAACATTTTAAAAAATACAATAATTAATTTCTTGCATTTAATAAATTTAGCTTATTTTAAGTGAAGCTGCCATCATTGCATTTCACTGAT
>JAQGAZ010001519.1:0-28370 GCA_034692225.1 Polydesmus complanatus
GATTGAGTTTGTAATATATACCGAGAGAACAGTTTTTTGTATTGTGGTAAGGTAAAATGGAATAAACAATAATAATATTAAAACTGTCTCATTACTCCTATGCCACACAATGTTGTTTTTTTATTAACATTAATAATTTTATCCATGCACTGAATAGGCAATTACTGTACATAAAAATTGTAGAAATGATTAATTTCGCGAGATAATAATATAAATAGACATTAAGTAGATCGCTAATAAAGTAGTCTAATAAATAAATAATACAACTTTTTTTTAATTTTATTTATTATCATTTTCGAACAACAAATTTTTTTTATTCGAACGTAATTACTTCTAAACTGTGAAGTTAGATACCGTATTTCTATTCTTTGGATTACGGTATGTCGTCGTCCTTGAATGGAATGAATATTTTTTAATACTAAATCAGAGGAAAAAAAATTATATTTTTTTCTTTTCTTTTGATTATGTTAAAGGCGTGGTAGAAAGAAACACACACACACGCGCATTGATTTCGTTTGTTTCAGTTTTATCATTGAGTAGGTTTTTTATAAATTAAAAAAAAAAAAATAAAAGATAGAGAGAAATTCAAATCTAGTACATGTATTTAACAAGGAGAACTTCAATTATCTCTGTATACATTCCGAATAATAGTCATTATTTATCTAATGTTAAAAAAAATCTATAAAAAAAACTGATTCCGCGACTGGTTAACCTTTAACTTTTTGGTCGCCAGAACATGTTACCGGCGATTGGAATGTTCTCTATTTACAGTATACAATGATACTTTTTCTTTCCCCCAAATTTTTTTTTTGATATTGTAAAGGTGTACGTGGTGAATTATATCGTTACGTGTTTTGAGGGAATAGATATTGTGGGATTTTTGAAAAAAAAAACTTGGTACTGGAAATTCTTGGAGGGTGACAACAACACACCTGACATGTCCCGCATGGACCTCTCGTTTTCACGATAAAGGACAATAATATTGGGGGTTAGGTTTTTTTTTTTAGAAGTCCCTTTCACTTTGTTAAAACTTTTTTTTTTTTTTTGAAGGAGTTCTCCCTCTCTACAAAACTTTATATTTGTCGTCTGTCCCAATAAAAATGACGGTGAAGCAACCTTCCCGTCCAATTCGATTTGTTCGGCTGTTGGTGAGCTCGTTAAATATTAATCAACTACTGTATTATTAAAACGGTAAAAAAAATTTTTTTTTCTCAGGGTGAGAGGGAGACGGTTAAAATTTTTTAAATTGGAGAAGTAATAATTCCGAGTGAGGTTTTTTTTTCTACTCCGGAGTCAATTTTACAGTTACAGATATCGATCAAAAGGTGAAACGAAATATAAAAATTGAGTGGAAAATATTTAAGACGCGCTTCATTTCATTACTTTTTTTTTTTTCGATTTTTTTTTTTTATTATTATTAAGAGAAAAAAAAAATGAGAGGTAGACTTTTTTTAAGTGGATTACTAACTTGTATAATAATATTTAAAATGAGGGCACCGAAGTGAGCAGCAACAGCAGCAAAGTTATTTTATTTTTTAAAAAAAGCAATTCTACTAACAAAAGTTTTTATTTACATACAATTAAACACATTATGCATTTCTCGAAACATAAATTTTTTTTTAAATCAAGTTGAGATTTATTCTAAAAAAATAAATTTTTTTCTTAACGATGATAGAAATTTGATTTTAAAGGAATTTTTTGAGACATTAAATGAGGGTCGAATAATTAAGAATTAAATAACAAAATTTTTTTTCTTAATTATTCGTATTGTAAGCATAATTTTATAGCATTTTGGTTAAAAAGAATTTTTCTCTCACGTGAAGTTATTTTTTTTTTTTTACTTTTTTCTTGAAAACGAAGAAGACAAAAAAAAAAAAAACATTTTTCAGTAATAATTATTGTGTGCTCGAGTTGTAAGAGACTGGCTTATTTAGGTCAACAATAGAGTCTACCGTGGTCAACGCTAATAAAAAAAAAAGAGCGCACTGCACGAAGGGGATAATGCATGTTACAAATGAAAAACGAAGAAAAAATATTCTTTCTAACTTATTTAATAATAAATTTTTTGAAAGATTTACGATGTGTATTTGCGAAGAAAAATATTGACTAAAAGTTTTTACCTTGTGCGGAAGTGAGTGTGAAGAGGAGGAGGAGGCATCCTACGGTGCAGCTGAGATAGGCAATTGTCTTAACCGTCATTGCTCTCACTGACACGGGGTGGACCGGCCTGCGGTTCATCGTAACCAACAAAAAAAATAATAAATATCCACAACAACAAAAAAATTAAAAACGCACTGTTTTTGTCTGGGGGGGAAAAACACACCGTTAATCCAAAATATTTTTGTCACGAAAATATTAATAAATCCCACAGTAAAAACAAAAAAAAAAAGTTTTTCTCGAACGCGTAAAATCACTTAAATCCAATCCAAAAAATTTTTTTTATCACATTTTATTTTCATTCGTAAATCAATTAAATCTTCTTCCGCTATATAAGTTTGTTGATTGGAATCGACGAGGTAGTTGTAGAGATTGCCCATGCACATTCACGCGCTGTCAGCACACACATTCACACACGCAGCCGTATTATTATTATTATTTTTTTTTTTTTCTCCCTTCTTTCTATAGAAATGAGATTCACAGATATATACTGGATATATAAATATAATGTATATAAACAAACGACCTGCTTCGGGTAAATACACCCAACCGAATAAAAATGTTTCTTAAACTCTACCAAATAAGCTCGTCAGGTGAAGCGTTTTGCTGACGTCACGCCTTCTTCAACGTTCATTGGTTGGCCTACATAAAAGAGCACCACGCGCGCGCGCACGCACGCACGCGGGACTCGACTTCCTGTTTGCAATTAGTTTTCCACCGATCTCTTTACCCCTCTCTTTCTCTCTCAAACACTCTTTTATTTGGATTTTTATTTAATACTACCGTTCTCGATAACGATTGTCAATGCCGTTGCGGACCACACCGAAAAATCAATCGGTGACGTCATTCGATCGAATTATTTTTTTTTTTGATGGATTTTATTATCCCGGAGAATTTTTTTTGGGGGGTGAAAACTTATAACGTTTTCTGCTGTAGATTCGGTGGAAAATTTTTGAAGTTGTAAGTGAGAAAGTAGGGCAGTCAATGTAAAGACGAGCAAAAAATCAAAGTTGGAAGCGGCTATACACCTCAGTTCATCCCGCGCGCTCACTATTGCTTTTTCTCCGACCACAACTAAGTTTTTGAAGAGCTGTACTACTAGAGTAGAGAGAGAGAGGAAGAAGAAAAACGAGTTTGAATTTATTATTAAAATTAAAACACCTTTATTTTTTTCTCGAGAAGTTTGTTTGCTATGGTCTGGTCTATCGTTTACTGGTATGCCATATTCGTCATTTAACAAAACAAACTTTCGACAGTAAAGAAAAAAAAATTTTTGTTAAGTGAAACCTGTCAATAATCTTCTTTTTACTTTAATAGCACGTATTAATTTTTAAGTAAAAGTTCCAAGTTAAATTATTACATGGATACCATATCGCACAGGTGTGCAACTGACCACCGTACATTTGAAAGGTAAAAAGTCGCTAAGCACAAGCCGCGTAACTTAAGCACTTTTGCTTTAGAAATATCATTTGTTGCGCTTGACACAATATTTATGTGTACAGAAAAGGAAACCGGAAGTAGCAAAATTAGTTCAACCCGAGTTAACTTCGGTCAAGTTAGATGACTCGGGCTAATGAAATGTGAGGAGGTTTTTGTCACTGTTTTTTTTTAATTTTGTGAGTGGGGAGTTTTTTTTTTTATTAATTTTTTTAATGTGGTTTTTGAGTTTATGGAGAAGTTTAGTTATTGAATTTTAAGTTCTACATCACTTTTTTTTTTGTATACAGGAAATGAATCTCGAAGTAGCAAGTTCGGTCAAGTTAGATGACTCGGGCTAATGAAATGTGAGGAGGTTTTTGTCACTGTTTTTTTTTTAATTTTGTGAGTGGGGAGTTTTTTTTTTTTATTAATTTTTTTAATGTGGTTTTTGAGTTTATGGAGAAGTTTAGTTATTGAATTTTAAGTTCCACGTCACTTTTTTTTTGTATGCAGGAAATGAAACCCGAAGTAGATAGCGAAATTAGCCTAACTGAGCCTGAATTAATTTCGGTCAAGTTAATGAAATGGGTTTTTTCTTGTGAATTTTTTGAGTGGGGGTTTTTCTTTGGATTATTGATTTTTGTTTTTGTTTTAAGTGGTTTTTGAGTTTAGGGAAAAGTTTGTTTAGTGATTGATTTTTAAGGTCAACATTATTTTGTTTTTGTATATGAGTATGTTACAGTATAGGTGTTAACTACTGTATCGTACGACTGCATAATTGTGTCTGTCTGACGAATACTGTAATTGTACTGTACACGTTTTCACATATGCATTGGCTACAATTTACACTAACACTGTAACGTTTCCAGAGAATTAAACCGGAAGTAGCGGAATTAACCTAACCTGAGTTAACTTGCGTGAAATTAGTTGACACGGGCTAATTAAATGGGGGTTTTTTGGGATTATTTTTTGAATTTTATTGGTATTTTAGTGGTTTTTGGCTTTATGGAGAAGTTGGTTTAGTGATTTTGAAACTTGGTATAGTTTTTGAGATTATAAAGTAAGGTTATAAAATTTTAATATAATGTTCAGCGCGTACTTTTTGTGGTTTGGTGAATAGTTCTTCAGTGCGGTGAGAATTATGCATTTTTAAGATCAATATATTTTATGAAAGGTTTAACGAGTTTTGAAGACAGTTTTACGCAATTTAGTAATAAATAAAAAATATATGATGTTTGTGTTTTTTTTTTTTTGGAAGTTGACTCGTCGATTATCGGCGTGGAAATCTGATCTACGAAAAAAAAAATTTATTTTTATGCGACCGAATTTTATTTATTGCTTAGTTTTTGATATTAAAACGAGTTTGAAATGGCAGTTCGAGGAAAATAAAAAGACAATAGCCTCTCTCTCTCTCCTCTTCCGTTCAAATTAGTCGGGCGTCCTCGAACCAATTAGATTGGAGAAACTAGTTGAGATGCTAATGTCACGGGAGGGAAACAATTATTTTTTTTTCGAGTAAACTCATCTTCTGGTATCTTTTTCTCTGTGTCTACCTTTTCATGTCCATTTTAAGAACGATTGGAGTTTATAAAATAAGCCACGTGGGCTTTTCAAATTACACTTTGCTCAATTAAATTTTATGTTTTTTGATACTTCGAAAAGTCGTCAATGCGAATCGGTGTCAAACTTATTTGCTATCTCGAACACCCTTTTAGTATGCGAAAAGGGGGGAGAAGAAAATGACGAATAAAATCTTCGAGTTTTGAACGGATTCAATTAAATAAAATATTGTTTAACATCGCGACAGACCTTGATTATTTAGAGGCTCGTTTTGATCTAGGAAAGAATAACAGCTTTTATATAATTTTTATTAAAAGCAATAATTGTTTGAAAGTTCAGCTTGGGTTGGCAATAAGAGAAGTATAGTTGAACTCGGCTATAACGTTTTTTAATATAACGTTACGTCGGATATAACATCATTGTCAGCAGGGCTTGGCTCATTCATATGCAGTAACCATAAAAAACTCGATTTAACGTCAAGAAAAGACATTAATCTCGGTTATAACGTCACAAAAAAAGTTATAACCTGTAATTTATTATTTTTTTTACAAAATTTTTGCAATATTGAACCAAATTCAATGAATGTAGATTTTAATATTTAGCGAAATACTGTGTTGATTTTCAAATTATTTTTTGATTTGGTGCGGTTTTGGTTTTATTATTTTTTTTTTCCCTCTTATTTTGTTTTTCGGATTTTGCATTTTATAATACCGGTATTTTTAAAATGTAAAATTTATTGAGATTTTATCTTACAGTGATTATGGCCGACTCCCGCTTCAAGAAAAACAATTTGGTTAAATTTCTAGTTTAATGAGGTGTAGGCCAAATTTCATGCCTATTTATGCTTATTTATTATAATGTACAGTAGATAGATCGCGTGAAGTAATTATTATTAAGATTCAATCAATGTAGGCCTACCTACTCTTAGTATTTCTCGTAGTACCGGTTCTGTCATTGAAATTCGATCGTTTCAGATAGTTGTTTACTATCTTATTCACAATTTTTTTTTTTTCTTCTGGTTTGCTATAAAGTGAACTTCCTGAAATCTGTGAATAAGGAAAAAAAAAGAAGTGGGTAAAAATTAATTAATTTTTTTTTTAATTATTCTAGTTTCAAATTACCGTATGAAATTTATTTTTAGTTAATCCCGTACCAGGTACATTAACACTGGTTTTATAAGCAAAAAAGTAGATAACAATTTTGTATTTTTCTTGGGAGTATAAAAGAGGAGAATTTGATTTGGCATCTGATAATCTTATAAGCCCTGGTCAGAGAAATTTATTCCCACTCTTAGAACCCCGCTTAACAACCCTCGGTTCAATTGTCAGACCCAGAAGCAGCCAAAAATCTACCACTTTATTTGCTTCCTGTTCAGATTTGATCGGAAAATTGTTAAAGTACAGCAAAGCATATTGCAAATATGCGGTAATTAATATCATATAATCAATAAATTAAATATGTTAAAAGTGCATACAATTTATAATATTGATTTTTACAAGTAAAATCCGCATTAACCGGCTTTCTCCCAACTTTCAGTCTCGACAAAGCCGCTTCTTCTGTATTTCCAATGCTATTAACCCACTCCTTCATTTCTGATTAAATAGCAGTTTTAAACATTGTGAAATTTCACTCTTTGAAAAACATTAATTTTGAGAATTGTTTTACTCGCTTACTAGATGGAAGAGGGATGACAATTAGATCTAATAGCCAAATTAATTTTAATACATGTACATGTAATTCTAATAATTAATTTTTAATCAACCAATCTAATACTCACTAGATAAGAATTAAAAAAAAAAAAAAAATACCTGTAGATTTTGATTGATTTTTTAAAAAAAAAAAATTTTAATGTTAATTTCATGATTTTTTTGTTTTAATTACAGTATTGAAATTGCTCAATACAGTACTACCAAGTTCGTTAATAGCTTATTAAAAAGTGGCGCTATACGATAAGACGAGAAGAGGCTGTAGGAGTATGTTTGAGATTAATTTGGGAAAGAAATCTTCTTCCATAGGCTTAGATCGATCAGTAGGGGTTCGTTGTGTCATAGGCGGAGTTAAACGACTTTTTGTGTGCTGTCAGCCAATAGAAGTCGCGTTTGTTGGGGAAAGGTCCGCTTAAATGTACGGGAAGAGTTATTGAAATAATCTTCTGAGATGAAAATCACCAATCCAGGCTCTCGTTCTCTCCCTCAGCTTCCTTTCCATTCTTTCTTGTTTTTTCCCCCCTCTCGAACGTTTCATTGGCATTCCCCCATCCTTTTGACGCTTAAATACATAAAAGCTTATTATTTTTTTCTCCGTTTTTGTTTACGTTTTTCGAACACTCGAGTTTTGTGTTATTTATTTAGCGAAAATGTTGTGATGGCATATTTAGATGAAATTGATGTGCTCAAAATATTAATTTAACGGCCAAAAATGTTTGTTTCTTATTAAAGAAAAGAAAATTATATTCAACCGGCGTAGAATTTTGTGCTATTTTTATTCTTTAATAAAGAGGTGAAAATTAGGATACTCCGCCTGGATTGTTTGGTGTAATTACTGTACCTAAACGATTATTTTAACGATATTTTTAATATTTATTACGGTATTTGTTGTCGACTCGAGTCTGGTTAACTGGTTCACCTTAACATTTCCTTCGCTGTACCCCTCCCAAAACTAAACACGAAAGACTGATAAATCAGAGCAAAATCGTAAATCAACGTTTGAAATATTCGACCAACTAAGTTAGTTATAATTTATTTATTTTTCAAAATAATGCATCTGAATAAATTTAAAAACTTAGATTTTATAAACATTTAAAATTACTTCAAAATCATTTTTTTTTAAAATAATAATACCGGTAATTAATCAATTTAATAGTTAAAATTGTTAAAGAACCATAATTATTCCGAGATTAATAATAATTATTTATTAAAAAAAAACTTGTATTAGATAGATTTACATTAAATTCAATTAAAAAAAAATATTATATTTGGATAGAAAGAAATCATTCATTCCCCATTTTTTGTATGTCTTCATTTTAAAATTCTAATTTATCGCAATAATGAAACGAATTCAGTTCTACCAATTTAAAATACTTTTTACGATAATCAAAAAAAAAAAAAGCCAAATTTTGAAATTTGAAATTGAGGAAAAAAATTGATTATCGAAATTATATTTTTGGCAAGAGATCTCTATTAGAGCTGTTGAATTGAGTCTGTGTTAAAGTGTTTATAAACTGCGATTTTATTCCTCAAAATAATAATTGAGTAGTTTCAGCTTTTTATAACTTTTTTTTATAAAATTAATTTAAAATAATCACAAGTTTGCAAATTAAATATAATATAGAATAATGATTGACACTGTGTAAGTCTTTAAAAAAGAATACATGTACCAGACTTTGTTATTAAGTAATTGTTGTTTATTTAAGACCTGTGTTTTTAGAGTTGCATTAGGGCGTTAATTTTCAAGGAATCATTAGCAAGTTGCTAAAAGTTCCTAAAGAGTGACTACATTTATGCAAAATGATGAATCTGACTTTATTTTTGCTGAATCTCTGGATTTTTATTTCTCAAAAAAATGCAAAATCTTTCACGAATTTATTTAGCAACTTTTTTAAGCTGCTGTTTTTATTTTAAAAAAAAGAAAGAAAAAAAAATAGCAAGATCAAAGCAATCTTCTCGCTATTTATTTATTTTGTGATATTTGCTAATGAGACGACTACTCATGTGTAAAAAAAAGCCGTAGATTTGTTATTTTTTTTTTTGTCTCCCGATTGAATACACATGTCAACTTCATTGGAGAAAAAAGTTTGGCGAAAAGAAGAAGAAGAAAAAAAAAAGACGTTTGAAAAGGTTGAGATTGACATGAAAAGCAGATGTTTATTTAAAACAGTTGCGTTCAATGGGAGATAGGCTAATAATAATTATTGTACTCTGGGGTTACGCTGGTGTACGTACCTGTATAATATAATCCGCGTCTATATTCAAACATGTTTACGCTTTTGTTACGTGCGCAAACCCTATCTAAACTCCTATCTATCTTTCGTTCTATTCTTATTCTAAATTCTTTTTTTTTAATTCATTTTTTTTTTCTTCAAACCCCCGCAACTATTCATTTTTCTTAGCTTGTATTTATTTGATGGGAATAAACGTTTCATTTAGGTTTAAAAAAAAAAAAAATCATGTAACTTAATCCTCGATTGTGACGAAATGTAACGATTATAAATTCAGCTGGCACGGTGGCGTTGCTTTTCACATTTCTTCGAGAATGTCATTTTTATTCTAATCTCTGTCTAAAGATTTTTCTGTCAAAGCCCGAAACCGGATTAAATTATCAATTCCCCAAAACTTCATTTTTTTTTTTTGAACTTAACTTCAGTGTTAATCGCAATGTGCTGATTTTCACTCGAGTTTACATAATAATTTTTGTATAAAATATTTTGCACATTTTATGGGATTTGCTCGTCATTTCTGATTAAATCCGAGTTAAAATCTCACTCTTCAATAGAGTTCAGCAAATTTTGATAACTCAATTCTTGCTCGTCTACTAGATAGAATATGGATGCCAACTCGATCCGAGGAAAAAAAAGTCAAATACTAAAAATAATAAATAGACTTTTAAACTTTTTTTGAATTGATTTCAAGTTGTTTTTTTTCTTCTTTTCAATCTACAGTACCGGTACCTTGAATATTTTATTAGTTTTTGCCTTGGTTAGCTGAACTCAACTGGTGAAAACAATTTCCCTGCTCAGGGCTCACGATCGAGGTCATTGTGTGCAGTTAAATCAATTTGTTTTTGTTAAATCAAATTATTATTAAATTTCTTAATAATTATTAAATTTTTACTTTAATATCGATAACTAATAATAACTGAATTTTCTTTTGAATATTAACGAAATGACTTGCTACTCATTATAAAAGAAAGCAAAGATTGTAATTTCTGTACAGTAAGCATTTTTTATTGGTGAAAAATTTCTAAAAATCGATTTTCCAAGTACTGTACTTCTAGAATTTTAATAAGTTTTTTTTTGATAATATTTTTCGACGAACAGACTCCAATTAGCTTACAGAGTTCCATTTAATTGTGATGCAATTAATGAAGTTAACAGTTTAATAATAAATAACTTTAGTACCGCAGCCTAATTTAATATCGTTCGGTTATAATAATTTTCTCAGCTGTTTTGTAGCTAACGTGAACAGCTGCTGATGCGTGAAATAATCTAACCGGTCGTCCTTGATATTTCGACGGGGGTTTTAGTTGCACCCTCAGCGTCCTACACCTCACTCCAACGGTAGTTGTGCAGGTCCTTTGCATTGTTACCTTGCTCGTCATATACGCGACCTTCACATTCGATTTTTTTTTTTTTTTTTTTAAACTAGATATGGTTACGGTACTTGTTTTTTCCGTCTACTTTTTTCAGACTTCTCCTAAGAATTTAAAATACAGCAATTAATTATAAAACTCGCATAATTATTACATTATACTGGCTTAGATTAATTTATGCCTGGTTTTCAGTTGTTTCCACCGCACTTTTGAAACAGGTTCAATAGATGAAGCTAGTTCCGTGGTTTGGTGTAAACGAGCAAAAACGGTGGAACTAGATCCACTTTCTGTCAAACCTGTTTGCAACCAATCTCACACAAGTCGTTTCGTTAATAAAACTTGATTTTTGAAAAGAGAAGCAAAGATCTTTTTTTTTTTATGAAAATCATGAAAGTGACGTCACATCCTCGCAAGTTGTCAGTGCCAATCCTTTTGCAAAAACTGAATTTCTGCAAGTGGTAAAGTCAAAGTGATTCCAAAAAATTTGTTTATTTCAGTCTTTTCCGCTTTTATTTTATTCCGCTTTTATTTGCAGGTTTGATGAAGTTTATATTATAAATTTAATGAGTTCTTTTTTTCTTTTAGTAATTTTTTAGAGATTTTAAAGTGTTATTTTTTAGACGTTTTGTGAGTAGGAATATTCATAAAATAGTAAAAGAACGAAAAACAATTTTTTTTTTTTAATTAATGTTTATTAAGTGGGTGTGCTAAGAATAATCGGTAGACCTATGAAGTAAGCATGGCATTTTGAAGGGTGTGATTTAAAACATTGTATTGTAGTACTATAATTAATTGCACTAGGAAAAATAACAAAACATTTGGTGAATTTCTCGCCTAGCCAAATATCGTGGGAATTAATAAATTGGATAATTTACTTAATATTTATTATTTAATTTATTACAAATTACGTATCTCAATTATTTTGTAATTAAGTTTGAGCCTAATAATAGGAACATTAATCAAATAAATAATAAAGTTAATATAAAATACTGGAATGTAAAAATGTAACATTTTTTTTAAAATTTATTTAACTTCAATAATAAGCTCATTGTAATAGCGGTGATAATGACTACGTATTTTTTTAAAAAATTATTGTGAGTCGGTAAACAAAATTTTAGCTTAACAGATAGGATTTACCATAAAGTTTAAAAATATGCCGGGATTTAAATTTGTTGTTTAATTAGCTGTCTTAAAACTAACGGCTTGAATGAAAGAGCGTTTAGGAACAAAAAGAACCGGCTGCGAAACCGATAATTGGATAATTAATATTGATTGACTATCGAGAGATCAAAAAACTTGCGTGGGTTGCGCAAACACTGCTTTAGAAAAAAACACATGCTTATTAAAAACAAAAAAAAAACAAAAAAAAAGATTTGGAAAAATTTATAAATTTAAATTTTGTTTTCTCCTATTTAAAGTTTTATAAACCCAACCTACTCCCACCGACCGATTCTATCCATTCATTAAAGTTAATATTGATTGACAGCGTCATCTATCTACCTGTTTTTTGTTTTTTTTTTGGTACCGGTATTTTTTTTTTCTTTTTTTAAGAAAAAAATCTAGGAAATTTTTTTTTTAAAGTTTTTCGTTCTAGATGAAAATTAGTAATTCTGAATTAAAGTTTGAGATCAATAAAAAAAGGTATCAATTGAGTGTGTTATTTTGAAAAGGTGTAATTTTACTAAACGACTACCGTTTTAATAATAATGTCATTTTTTTTTTGGTAATATTACAGTAAAAATATAATGTTTTTTTTATATTTCGTGATGGAACTATTACACCGCATAAAATGAGCGTTTCGATCAAAACAGTTATCAGAAAATCGAAAGTTTGAAAAGCGTAAAAAAAAAAAAACAACTCACTATTGATTGACAGTTAATATCTGGGTTTAACTTTCCCCGTTTGAAGCGCAGCGTGTAAAACTTAGTATTTAATGAGATGTGATGTTGAGATTTTGACGTGCGGCGGGAGGGAGAAAATGCATGGCAGTAGCCAAAGGGGTTGAATGTTATTCGGCCACTTTACTAACCTATATAGACTACGGGTAATAAGTATGAGAGAAATAATATTGAAAAAAAAAAAAAAAAACACGATTGACAAGCAGATAATTGCTAGCTATCATCAAAATTTGACAGACAATTTTTTTTTTAGTTGATTATAAAAAAAAAAATAAAATAATCCCGATTTTATTTTTTTTATAACTAAGAGAAAAAGTTTTAAATTTAAATCAGTTTTTTCTTTCGTCCACTTTCAACTGAATTTATTTAAGAATTTTAAAAAATAATAATAAATATGAATTCATTTTTTAATTTTTAATTGTTGAATAAGGAAGAAACGTAACAGTACCGGTACTTGACTTAAATTTACTCCTGGTGTTTATTCTATTCTGGTGACCCATTAAAACGCCGTAAAAACGCCGACTATCATTTTTGTATTCAGTCAATTTTGCTCCCGGTGTTTTTCCGTTCGATATTTTTGTTCCCGGCGTTTTGACGTAGAATTGAACGTCTAATTGAAAATGCACTTGAATGGTCATGTGAGTCAACATAATAAAAGTTGTGACCTACCAAGTATACTTGGTTCCGGTCTTTTCTAAAGTTCACGATATTGTTTTTGATAGTAGGGAAGGGGCCTGTTTTATTGAGCACTTTCCTTCTGAAGGTACAAGCAATGCTGGTAAAACAGTCTCATTACTGTACGGTCTGCCACACCATGCATTTTTTATTAGCGCTGTCACGATTTTGTAATAATAAGTTGATAGTAACGCAATCTATCTAAAACGGTAAATTGTGTGTGTTTGACTATAATTAATTTCTCACTTCGGTATATAATATAATTATAACCAACCAATTATTCATTCGTTTATTCAATTATAACCAACAAAGCCATGTCGCCGCTTGAGCGTGATGAACTTACTTGGTGATGCCCTACCCACCTAGTTAATAACATGCATCTTTTTTGTTTTTTGGGTGATTTTGGGAATGCTTTAGCCGCTTAACGGAATTAAAAAGAAGAATAAAAATTATTAATATTGTAAGAAACACATATTTTTTAAAAAAGAAAATACAGTTTTTAATTTTTGTCAATTTTGGTGCCTTCTCCATCAGGCGCCATGCATATATTATTATGTGTTCGCTCTGCAAACCCGTAAGTGCTTTTATGATAATAAAACTACAAAAAAAAAATTTTTTAAAAAACTTGGGGTAAACGAAAATTTTAGATTTTAATGTTAAACGAGGAACTAAAAACACAAGCAAAAAATTTACAAAACACAACAAAATTTTTTTGGAATAAATGTATGGGTCATGCATAATTCAAAATTTTGTATCATATCAATCGTCAACACCATAATATATACTCGTACATTCAGTAGAATTTTTATTTTTTAAATCGTACTTGACTTACAAAGACTTTTCTTTATTTACCAAGTGCATAGCCTAAATCTGATGCTCTGATTGAAAATTTATTTCTGGTTTCAAAAGTTATATTATTATTATTATTAATAATTTATCTGAATCAAAGCAAATAGTTTATTGATGATCTAAATGCAATAATAACAATAATTCTGTCTGTGTTAACCAATGTCGACTCAGATGAATAATAATAACAACCCCAAAAAATAAAACAATTCCCAAGGTCGAGAATGTGTGTGTGTGTGTGCTGCTATAATTTAAGTGATAATAATTAAGCGACTACGTATAAGCCTTGAATATTTTTGGATAAAAAAAGTTTTTTTTTTTTTTCTATTTATTTTGCGAAGGTGTGGTCAGTCACGGACCGCGCACGAAACCGCGTAGTTAGAATATAAGCATAAAAATTACCCACGATCATGAATTAATAATTGAACTTGCAGTTCAGATAGCCAAAAATTTAAAAGTTCACAAACATGAAACGGTAAACGCAGAACAAAATCTTTGATTTTCATTTATTAGTCAGATTTAATAGTTACAATATTTATTAAAATTCTTATTTTAACGACAAATTTTCTTTTCTATAATAAATAGTTATAATACGTCTTTGAAAATGGAATGGGTTACACCGATGTTTCTGCATGATTTAATAATCACAACTTAATAATATTAAAAAAAGGAAATTAAAAAGAAAATAATAATAAATAAATAAAAAAAAAGATTTAATGCAATAAATTTATGAAAAAAGTAAATAAAAACGACGGTATTTAAATAAAAAAATAAATCTAAAAAATATGAATCTGCAAATTAACAATTATATAAAATGTTCGCAAAATTAATAGAAAATATTTCGTAGATCAAAACAAAAAAAAAAAGACGTTATTTATCAACATTATACAATATTTTAACAGCGCTGAAAATCTAAAGTCTAAATCTAGGTTTTGAGGAAAACTTTGGAAAAAACTCCACCGACGATTTTTTTTTTGTTGTTGTTGTTTGAAAATTGATATGTATTAATTCACACATACATTGAAAAAATGAACCCTGCGCAAAAAAATGTTGTTCCTCGCAACGCGCGTTTACAAATTACGTAACGTTTGATTCTTGACACTTTTCTTATAAACATCAATGCATAATCCATGTTTATCACATTATTCAATTAATAAATATCACAGCTACAAATACAAATTTACCAAAAATTGCTAACAAACAAGACTGAGAGAGAGAGATAAACAGCAAAGAACAATGAAAAATAATTTCAAAATGTTTTTTTTTTAATTTTTTTTTTTTTTTTTGTATTTATTTTTGCGAAGCACCCTGTGTGTACGTGTTTGCTGTTTTATTTTCCACCAAACAATTATTTTAAGGTCGTTCAATATTTTAGTGAAAATTCACAGGAGAAGAAGAAGAAAAAAAAAAATAATTCAAAACACTGAGCCCGTCAAACATTAAATATAAAAAGCTTTAAAGTAAAAACAAATCTCACAAATTGGTGAGGGAGAACAAAAAATAATTTTGCAGTGTACTTAAAAATAAAACATAATATTGCCAATTTAATAATAATAAAAATATCAAATAATAATTCTCAAACGTTATTGTACCATCGGATAAAAAAGGAACGTTGAGTTTTGAGTTTTTGGATTATGAGTGCTTATTTATAATGTACTAGCCGTTGAATAAACATTTTGGTGGTATGAAACATTGAGTAGGGGGAAAAACTAAAGCTTGGTTTTTGTTTTCTTCCTCTCCCCTTCGAAGGAGATAGATTGGGGGAGATTGAAAGAGATATTTCTACTAAATGTATATATATATTTTTTTTTTTCGTAAGTCATTGATTTATTACTATCGACAGAAGTATTGTTAGCCGAATGGAAGGCTTACGCTGTGTAGATTGTCCTCGATAATTTGTCTGACCGGTCCTTGAAGTCTCTCGGCAATCTTGCGTCTCATTAGATTCGAAACGGCACTCACTACCTTTTTTAAGACCCAACTCACGGGTCCCAAACCTGATAAATCCACTGTTATTCGTCCCAACTGTTCAATTTCGAAATCTTCCATCACTGGATTCGCTCCCGGGGTCGTCGGTTGTCGAATTCGAATGAAAATCGAGACGTCTCGAACACGAGCTCCAACATGACCGCTCAGGTGCATTAGTACACTACACAAATGGATGATAACAATTATTACTTTAAGAAAACATAATTTTCTTTCGCTCGGTAAGGTTATAAGATACCGTTTTTTCCATTTGTAATACGCTTTGAGATCGTCGAAGCCGAGATGAGCTTCGAGAGCCACAGCTTGAGCTGAAAACTGAAGGTCTCCGTCTCCAGAACGATAAATGGTTGATAAACCCATTAACTGGCCATCGGTAAATACGTCAGTGTCCGGCAGACTCAATGGGTCCAAACCGCTAATTAATAAGGAAAAATAACAAACAAATAGTGAAATTAATAAATCGTTTTATTTAATCTTTCATTGAAATCTAAAATGGTTTATTATTTGGTTTCAACTTTGAAATCTTGCTTATTAATATTTAAATTTTTGAGTTAATTTTTTCAATGAAAACTTAAAACAGAATATCAGAATTATTTGTTTTAAGATTACATAATTTATTAATTAATTACTGCCACTATTTATTTAACAAGAATAATAAATCCTGTTTTTTTTTTATCGATATTTTACTTGAGTTTCATTTGGTCCCTGGCTTTTTCTAGTACTTGGTCCATGTAGACGTTGGCATTGAAAATTCTTTCTTTCATTCCCATGGGGCAATGCAAGCCGCCATAAATAAGTCCAATCGCGTCCAAATAACGCAATTCATCGTTTAATTTATTCCGCAGCGAGCTTTCCAAATTGGCAACGATCCTGGGTTTGATTCGATCGAACGTTCCTTTACTGAGAGCGCTAGCCACGTTGTTCGCGACTTCTCCGATCGCACCTCCGCCCAAAAGATTGTCGAAATTCAACCCGATTTTGTCCACATCGAGATCGAGGTTCAATTTTTGCAGATCGAGATGATCTTGGGAATTGATTCGGAGCGAAGCGTTACCCGAAGCCACGAGTTCTAAAGCCGCTACCCAGAACGTTCCTCGACCGGATAAAGGTACGAAACCCACCGCTTTCCCATCCAATTCGTAGACGCCTTCGACGTGAAGATTTGGCACCAAGAGAGTGAGATCCAGACGCAGAGTCTCTAAATTGACCTGCAACTGGCGGATGATGAATTGGCTCAGACCCGTAATGTTCACTTCGCTAAACGAAGCTCTCGTCACGGTGATCCCACCTTTTATGATTCCTTCGTCCAAATTAAAATCCACCACCTAAAAACAAACGAGAGGTGGAGGAGAGAGAAAAAAAAAATATGATTACGATGAGAATATTATATAAAACGGGGAAAAACGCGGATGTTGGAGCTCAGCCAGAGTTCCGCACGCCACGCACACGCAGCTCTATACTAATAATAGTCGGGACTCTGCGCTTCGCCGAGCTTCGGTTATGACTGGCTTATCGCATGCTTACCTTTAATACATCTGCATATTTAAAATAAAAATCATAATAAAAAAAAAATCGTAAAAAATTGTGTAGTAATAATAATTAATAATTAAGAATCACGTTAGGTGTTCTAATCTATAAATTTAGAATTAATTTTTATGGAAATTTGAAGTAGTGTTTTTTAGTAATTAATATTCTACTCTTTGAAAATATTTTTAGGAACTAACAAAATTTATTATGCATTCGAGATTTGTTGTTTTCCCTTTTTAAAATTTATTAAAATAAAATGGGAACAATTGCTAATCTATTTTTTTTTATGAATATTAAAAGCTCGCGTGGAAAGATATTCGCGTGGTTTTTTATAGATTATTAGCGTGCTAGCTTTTTCATTAACTTAATATTGAAAAAAATTTTTTCTTTTAAGATAATTAAGATTTTTTTTTTGTTGCCCTCAATATTTCTAATTAACTATATATTAGGCGCGCGCATCTATGAATTATTATTCTCATTTATTTTAACCAATGAAGCTAGGAACCAATTCCGAATCTTAATTTTCTTTTACAAATACATGTAATAATAATTATTATTATCAACACAAAAATACCCTTACAAAAAACTTAACACTGCATAAATATTTATTTATTCATTCTATAAAAAGATGCGGCTTAAAATAAATTTCGCTGTATTGTGTTATTAATAGCAAAAAAATTAAAATTTTTGTTGTTGTGTTTTCAGATTGATGCGTATAAAAATCGCGAGCGCCTGTAGGCAGGATCGATAATGGGGCGATCGGATACCTGTAGAGGGTCGAGTACCGGTATCCTCAATTCCGGAACTCCAGTGTTCATCTGGCGTCGAAAGCCTTCTAAAACCTGTCTCAGGTACTGACTCACGGATTCATTAGCTTGTTTTCTGAAACGTTCGCCGGCGGTGGGATCGTCGTTAGTGGCGGCGACCGACAGCGACAACACCATACATTCTACAGCTTGTTGAATGGGAAAACGAGATTGAATGAGCGGCGGTTGACGTTTGGCGGACCGTCCGCGATCATTCACTAGATTTTCACCGTCACTGGGCTTTTCGATTTCTTCCTCCGGCAACAATTCTTTATCCTTACTTTCCTTGTTTTCACGATATCGTTTCGAGTTTCTTTGCATGATAATGATATTGAGGACACCGCCATTCCAACATTCTCTCACACGACTTGGGCGTCGTTAACTATAAAATAACTCCTATTCGAAGAGGAGAAAGAGAGAATAAATTATGAAATAATTATTAATAAAAGAAAAATTATTAAACAGTAAATCAGCTGTTTAAATTGTATCGTTCCGAAAATAATTGATAAATTTGACACAGATATTTAATTATCGTAAAATATATCTCTAATAATAAAAGATTAAAAACAGACATTTTTTTAAAAAAAAAAAATTATATATTACGCCATATAATGGTGGAAGTAATAATTATTAATAATTCTTTCGTTTCGGGAACATTTTGTATTTCATTTTTCACTTACTTTTTTTTTTTTCGGCGGCGTTTGAAGATTTTTGACAGGAGGAAAAAGCTCAAGTTGGTTGCAGCTCTTTCCTTATGATTTTTCTTTTGGGTTATCGGAGTGATCGAAACGCCATCTGTAGGAGGGAAATATAAATAACTTCTGTCAAAGCCGCTGCTGTCAAATCAATCAATTATTTTCGTTTCCCCTTAAATCCATAAAAAAACAAAAAAAAAAGACACATGAGTTTGACACATTCGTAATACTACTGTATATTAATGGTAATCTTATACAATATTTCTATTTCTAAGCGAAAATTCATATGGTCGCACGCAGAATATTGTTTTTTTTTTGTAATTCGAGCACGTTTTTTGAAAGAGAGAATGCGAAAGATACCGTTTTGACGCACGGATCGATTTGCGTTAAAGCTCCCCCAGCGGACCACACAATACAAATTAGTTTTAAATTAAATAACTTGTTTTATTTTTGGGTTTATTTCAGGTTGTATTTTTACCATGTTAGTTTAGTTATTATTTTATTTCTTTTTGATTTCGCTAGAGAAGTATTTTATAAAAGGTGCTACATGTATTTTATAAAAGAAAGGAAGGTTGGCTCTCTTGAGGTACAGTAACGTAAGCTGATCCGTGCGTCTACACGTATCTTTCTCTCCCACTCGTAATGCATTTCAATGGCAGTTTTGACGTTGAACCAGTTCTCAGCAGCGGCGAGGCCGAAGAGCGGCTCGGTAGCCATTGAACTTTTTACAATAAGAACGAACGCGTATGATTGTGCTCAATGTACGCTGCTTGGCTCGAGTGATTCATGAGAGGATTTCTGTTTGGGGAATCCGCGTACACGAATGAATTTATTAACATTTACTTTATTTTACTTTCGGTTTTTCAAGGAACTTTTCTAATTTCGGAGGTTGCTTTTTCTTTCTTTCTCTCTCTCTCCAAAAAAAATGACTAAATTTTCAGAATCTTTCTGGGTAAGCGACATTAATTTTTTTTTACATTTTTAATACTATTATTATGATAAATGCATTAATTCGCACGCGTCTGTTTTTCCAGAATTCAGAATATTGCAATTATTTAGGATTTGACGTTTTATGTCGACGTATGCACGATGGCAAACAAATGCTGAAAGACTTTGCAGAATTTTTGAGGCAAAAGTAAGGGTGGACTCGAAACCGTCATTTCGTTGATAATAATAATTATTATAATTACAATGAGGCGTTATGTAAATATTGATGTTGACGTTGCGCTTTTATATTTTTAAGGGCGCAAGCTCAAGAAGCATACGGTAAAACGTTGGTGAAATTAGCTCATTTCCCAGGTGGAAGAGACGAAATTGGGTTAGTAGAATTGAGAATATTATAATACAACTGGATTATTTATTGTTATTGATGAAAATAATGCACTTTTATATCGTATATATTTATAGCACGCTGAAATTGTCATGGGAAGCGTTTCGTCAACAAACCGAAGCTATAGGAATGGTGCATATCAATACAGCGATAGCCATAGTCGACGAAGCGAATCGGATGCTTACTTTTCTGGAAAATCAACGAGACCAAAAGAAATGTCTCGAAGATAACGTTCGAAAACATCAGCTGAATTTGAAAGCGCATTTTAAAAGAACCGTCGAAGTAATTAAATATTAATCAGTTTTTGTTGTTTGTTAAATTGGTTTTTGATGAATTTTTTGTAATTTTGTTTTGTCAGTGCAAAAAATCGTTCGAGAGCAAATGCAGAGAGTTGGAAAATTTAAATTCGATGATAAGTAGCGAAATGTCAAAAGCAACTTACAATCCTAAAGAAGTCACGAAGGTATTGCAACCGTTTATGTTTTTATTTTGAAAGTACAGTACATGCATTGTATTTTTTTTTAAATTTGTTTGAATTTTTAGTTGAAGCAGAAACAGGGGAAACTCAGGCAATCAATCGAAATGTGCAATCAGATTTACAGGCAAACTTTAGAACGGTTTGAAAACTCCAGGGAAGTTTGGGAAGACCAAACCGAAGGCGCATATGTTGTACGTATAATCTAGTTTTATTTAACATTAGAAAAATTAATTTTAAGAGTTTTTTCGATGCTTGATTTTAAATAGAAGTTTCAAGTTTTGGAAGAGGAACGTATCGAATATTTAAGAAGTTCCATGTGGGTTGTAACGAATTTAGGTTCAGCAGTTTGTGTAGCCGAAGACAGTGTATGTTAAATAAATAAGTTACTACAGTTTAAACTGGTTCTTTTTTTAAACTATATCTTTTGTTTTACTCGTAATAGGCGTACGAAGAAGTTAGGAAGAAACTTGAAAATTGTTCAATTGCCAACGAAATCGAACTTTTTATTCAAAATAGAAATACTGGAAGTTTGAGACCACGTATAACAAATATCGATTTAGTGTAAATAGGTTAATGCAACTAAATGCTGTTTTTTTTTTAAAAAAAATATTTATAGCGCGGGTTAATATTGAAGAACGATTGAGATATGTGTCCGAAAAAATTGTTCCTTCCCCTCCTCGTTTGAGTCTTCAACCCATTTCTCAATTAGCAACATCTCCTCAAAGTCAGAGTTCTCAAAAGAATCATGTAGCTAGCGATAACGGGACTAGTAAGTGCACTTAATCATCTAAAATGTGAAAATTAAGAATTGCATATTATGTTAGAAATGCTTTTTTATATCGATTTTTAAACTAGAAGGTTTTTTTTGTTGTTGCTAGATTCAATTGAAAATTCGGTTTCAGGAAACGACGATGACTCCTATGCAACTATTGATGAATTAAGTTTGGAATCGGGAATTGAGAGTAGTCAGTTTTACAAAGTTGCTTACGATTTTGAAGCCAGGGTAAACAGTTGGTTAAATATTTTTAGTAGTACATGTATTGACAATTTGTACATATTTTTTTAGAATCACGAAGAGTTATCTTTAAAATGTAACGATGTGGTGAGAGTGCTGTTTAAAGAATCGGCTGAATGGTGGGCGGTTAGAACAGCCACGGGAAAGAAAGGATTTTTTCCTTCCAATTATTTGGAGTCAATAACCTAATCTTTTCGAAGCAACTGATGGATTGAGATTATACTCTATAAACATCTTGCTCGATGATTCATTCTAATCTAAGTCATTATATTTTTGAAACTTAATATTTTTTTTTTTTTTGATATATACTTTTCCCTTTTTGTTTTTCTTCTTTTAAAAAAAAGCATTCCAAAGATTTTTTGATACAGGGTTTGATTAGGGGGCCATAAAAAACGTTCCATATTCTTCCATTTATTATTTTTAAATATACAGACTAAGTAATTGTAGAAAACGGATTATTATAATTATTATTAGGCATAGAAAACGAATTTAATATTATGCAGTTTTTCTCCTAATGATATTTTACAGTTTAACTGCTTGTCCAATGACTACAATATTCCTAAAAATGACCGACGTACAAAAGCTTTAATACTACCAATAATAATGTTGTGGACTTGACGTACTCGCGCTTTAGATTCTAACGAAATGTTTCTCATTTGCTCAAATGTAATTTTTTTAGGAGCAATAATCGCTGCTGAATCTCAAAAATGTTTTTAAGTGGCAAAACCGATCTACCTTTGTGATTTCGACTTTTCTAAGTGTATTTTAACTTTTCCTAGTTAATTTTAGCATTTTCTCCTATTGTGGTGTTTTTATCACATTTAGGATAGTCTATATTAATACCAAAAAAAAAAATAATTAGATATTGTTTTCTCATTTTTATTTGCAGATTATTCTTTCTAAGCATTTATTATATTCAACGTGATGTGCAGATCTTTTAGTTGCCATATATTATATATCTCGATATTTTAAGAAGTCCAATTCGTGAGATAATAATATTTTGTAATCTTGTCTTAATATTTGTAATGTATTATTATTTTTTAACTGCACCCTTTTATGCCAAAAATTATTGTTAAAAAGAAATTTTATTATTTCTAGTCAAGTTATTCAGTCATTTATGCGCACAAAATAATAACTTTTTGTGAACATTTTTTTGTTAGCTTTTAGCAATAAAGCCAAATTAATTCTTTTCACTATATATTAACGCGGAATTTTGCTTCATTTTTGCCTAATACTGTAATTCGTAAATTTAGAATTTCTTAATTACATTTTAAACAGCTTTTTGCAAGGTTTTGTATTATTTTACAAATGCAGCGTTAATGAATTAAGATTTAAATCATGGTTTTATATAGACTCTGTGTTTAAATATTCATCGAAACAGTACTTTGAATGAATTTTTAAGAATTATTTATTTATTTTTATTCTCACGGTGTCATAAGTTTTGTTTGTTTTTGGAGAGAGATTTAAGAGTATTATAGAATGCATTATTTATTTATTTCTAATACCAACAGATATAATATTTTATTGACAGTAAAATTTGCGGTAAACCAAATTGATGTTTTTAATATTTTTGAAATGTTGAGATTTAAATTAAAATTATTTAATCTCCATTACGGTACAGATGTAGTAGAAAATGAGGGGAAAAGAAAACTTGATATTAAAGGTAATAAACGAAGCCACCCAGGATATTAAACCGCCTATACGAGACTCCGCCCCAGCATATTTTGAAGTAGCAGACGACGAATAGTTGCTTCGCACTTTGGTTTGCAGCATTCAGCGTTCGACTTCGAATCGGTATGGTTATGTAGTGTGGTTTCGATCTAATCGCGCCTTCGATTTTCAACCCCTACTCGAGTTTTTGAAAATCCGTGTGCGGGTTACGGGTTGATGTGTGTGGGAGGGTTTAACCTAAATAAGGTCGTTGTTTTATTTGAAAAGTGTGCGGTTCGGTGACGATCAAACAAGAATTTTTTGGTGTTTCGCGAGGAGAACGTGGTTTGATTGACTCGGAAGCCCAGCGATCATAATGACTTAACGCCGTTGCTCTCGGGGAAGACGAACGGAAAAAAAAAAGCCAAGTGGAAAGAGCAGCATGTGTTGTTATTTCAAAAGGAAACACGTTTATATTAGCGAGGTGAGTACTCGAACGAGATTCCGTCTCATTCATTAATCTTATTTCTATCAATAAATCTACATTTTCTAGTACGTGATAAGAATCGTCGATAAAATTATTATACCCCCTCCGTCCGCTCACATTTTCCCCCCCAATTCGCTTATTTCGTTGCCTTCCCCCACCACCGTTTGGCGCGTTTTGTGTATGGAAACTAGCTTAATTCGCCGCCAATTTCATTCTACCGTACAATATAAAAGTTTTTTTTTTTAAAAATGAAGTTTGAAGGATTTTTCTTCCCCGAGTTTTCCCCCCAGTCAAAACTCGTTTCGCAGCCAATGTAAACGGAATGCTAATTTTTGGCTGAGAGTTCAAAATACAAATTATTATTGTTACGTCGCGCCTGCGCTCTAAACTGCTTCCGTATTTATTTTTAATTAAATTATGGGAATTAACTTGATTTTTTTTTAACATCGGCATAAAACTTTTAATTATTATTTATTGTACGCGTGTCTTATTTAACAGTGGTGTTACGTCAACTTTATACAAATAAAAAGTTTTTCGTACGTACGGGTGTGTGTGCGTTATCCCACTGCGCACGTCAAAGTGCCACTCGGAAAGTTAGCCACGTTTCTCTCTCTCTCTATACAAAACAAACAGATAACACCTGTGCAAAAAAAAAATAATAATAATACATCGTACAGTAAAAAAAAAATAGAAGGCTGGTTCAACTTTGGATTTTTCTGGGTCATTTCTCCGTTTCCTTTATTTGCTTTCGAAGGTTTTTGCTGACTACAAAATAGCAAAATCTTTTATTACACGGTGTCTATTATTATTGCTGCATTTTAATTGCATCGCAAATTGATTACTTAGAAATTGAGACAATTTTTTTTTAACAAGTTAATAATTGGGTGACGTGTTTTTTTTTTTTAAATGTAGAATACCGTATTTATTTTATTTATTGCGTTTTTATTTACACGTCGGATATAGCTAGTAGCAGGACGAGTTGGCTACAAAATGACAACTTTTTGTTGCAATATAAAAAGAAGCTAAACAAAAAGTTTTGTCATTTTATTTGATGGAATTAATGATGGAAAAGGAGGGAGAAAAAAAAAGTTCGCTACTCGACTCGTCTAAGCCACAGATTAAAATAATTCTCAAGTAAAGCAACGCAGGACCGGTGCCACATGGGTGACATTTTGGTCTCTGCAGGTGCTCTCCTTATTTCCACAAACCTGAGTCAAGTCGGTCGTGGTTTGGCAGGAACAATCTGATTAAATATTAAAACACAAATAATGTCATTTTATTTTACTATCATGTGTTCCTACATTACCGCAGTTGATCTTGTTGAGTGCTGCAATACCAATACAACTGCGTTAATCATTATAGCAGAATTCAACTTAGCCCCATCTATTATTGTACAAAAAACTTGACTAAGCAAGCCCTATAATGCTGGAGAGAGAGAGATTAGAAAAAAATAAAAAAAACATGTGCTCCGATGAGTCACAATGTCGCCAATAAATTTATAATATTATTATAAACGCGCTGTTAGCATTTTCGGTGGTTAGGTTCGGAGCATCGATGCTCTACTCTACTTCACTTTCTATTAACAATTTCAAATGGAATCATCGTTTGTATACCGTGAGAAAAAAATCAGCTCTAAATTACTGTTATTATTATTATTTTTTTTTGATTTGTTAGCATGCGATTAGCGTTGGGTGTGGGAAGAGACTTTTTGTCCGGAAAAGTCGATCAACCGATTTCGTGATGATTCGCGCTAGAAACTCGCGTGTTTTTTTTTTTTTTTTTTTATAAAATTTATTTTATAGTGGAAATAAAAAATAATAATCGGTGTGTGGTAGCGATATTTTTATTATGACTTTTAAAAAAGAGAGAGAGAGAGAGAGCATTTTTATAAATCATGTTTGAATAATTATTATTATGATGGTGCATTTTTTTTTTTTTTTTAATAATTTAAAATTTTTTGAGTTTGGTTAAATTTAGTAAAAGTAATATTATGACAAGGTTTCTCTTCATTTTTTTTTATTTTTTATTGTTGTGATTTTTGGTTTGGCAGATGAATAAGAAAATGTAACCTTGAGTAGGGAAACGAATCGTGCATTTTGATTTTACCGAAACCCGCTTTTAATTATTTCAACCCGACTATGAGTTTTTTTTTTTTTTTATTGTTTCATCAAACAGGAAGTGTTTTCGAGCGTACATTTTTTTTTTTTTTAATTCAACAAAATGTAAACACGTTATTTATCTCGTTTAAATTGAAAAGAGTGGGAGAAAAATGTATAGTCGAATACGATTACAGTAGGTAAATTTTAACACGTTAATATTTTTGAACCTGTAGAAAATTAAATATGGTTTTTATTTTCTGCTTAAAAAAAAAGAAGGCGATATAATAATTATTATTGTGTTGGTTTAATTTTTATTGAACCAACGTGTACATAGTTTAGTTTAGTTTTCGGAGACGGGGTAAACGCTGTGCGATTGGGGTTTGTCGCACTTTGACCTCCTCCCGACTTGGCTCGAATGTGTTTCATCTCAAAATTCAAGTTTTTGTTTACTTTATTTAATACTTGACGACGACGTGTGCCGTCGAAACGGTTAACACGTGCGCGTCAGGTTGAGAGCAGGTGCAACGCTTTCCGCGCTGAGCTGTTTTGGTTGTGTGTGGGGGGAGAAACGGTATCTCGTTCCGTCGTCAAAATAATAATTAAGATATTGAAAGGTTGTCAATCACCCGTCACATATTAATCTGACGTTACATTCGCCCAACAATCTGCGTTAATGTTGAAGAGAAAACTCGGTTTCACGTTATCTGAGGAAAAATATTTACAGGATCGGAAAGACGATGGGTGGAAATGAAGCACTCGCGTGTTTATCTTTTCCGATATACAGTACCGTATCTCGTGCATTGCTTTATATTTCTATCTTTTCTTGATATTTGAGGGTTTAATTGCTTTATTTTTCTTTCTTAATTATTATTTAAAAACAATTTCTCTTTTAATTTCCTTTTTTTTTATTTGTTAGTTTTATTTCGCTTTTTTTTTCCTGCAATTTTTCTTTATGTACTTCAAAAGTTTATTATTATTTTTTTTAATTATGAGAAGCATTAATTTATTTTAAAACGTAGAGAACATTGAAACATATTGTACATAATTTTATAACAAATAATTTAAGGACAAAAATTCTAATTTTTTTTTTTATTAATGTAATATTTTTTATATTTACAATCAACTTTATCATGGAAAATGTTTTTATGAGGAATGTCATTTTTTTTGAATTTTAACTTCTTTTTTTTTTAAAAAAATTTTTTTTGAATTACTGGTAACCAAAAAAATTATTTATTACAGAAAATACTAAAATTTCACATTTTTTTTTTTGTTTGGTTTTGTAAAGTAAATTATTGATCACTTGATGTATATCTACAAATTATTTTCTTTCGTTATTTATTTTTACAGAATTTTTATTTAAAAAAACCCATCAATATTTACTTGATATATGACGCGTATGCGTTCATAAAATCGGTGCTTTTACTGTACACATGTACAGCAATAAAAGTTTCGCATCTCGTATACGTGTAGTTCGGATTCACTGTACACGTAGTCTGGTTTGAAAATATTTAAAGTTAACTACATTTTAATTATTGAGCAAAATAAATTTTTGTAAAAATTAATACGCAGATTTTTTTTAATTTTTTATACCATTACTACACATAAATGATTGGTTTTTAAATACGGTTTAGTAATGTTGCCGTGACGATTTCGTATTACCACTTGAAATACTGTACCACGATCTGCCGTAACTGGGAGCATCATCGATTTTAAATGTAAGTTTTAAAAGAATCTCTTATTGGAATTGAACCCAACCAAATACTGTACCGGGTGACCCAGATAATTTAGACCAATTTTATTTTGCCATTAAAAAATATCCAGCTAGTGTAAAAATTTTAAATTTTATGCCAAATCAAATAAATGCGGTGGTCTACGGTCACCAAAATACGTTAAAAGCTAACGTTTCAACTTCGCCTTAACCGCAAAGTCTCTTTATATTTAAATGTTGGCCATCGGGTTTTTCCATCAATCTTTTTGCTGACGTGACGGTCGACATTATTGTATTTTTTTTTTGTGTTGGTGGTGGTGGGGGGAGGGTAATAGTTGTACCGGTACCAGTCTGAAACAATGTACGGTACATGATAAACGTGTTTTGTGTAAACAGGATCAAATTATTGATATTATTTTGAAAGTTATTCGGTGGTGTGTGTAACGATGATCGTAATTGGATGGTTGATTGTTTGTAAGGAAATTGGAGCGCGTGTTTTTCCGATCTCTCTCTCTCCTCTCTATTATTGCCATCGGTATTCACTTTCTCTCACGTAGAAAATGCAGGAAATGCCTTTTCAAACCGAATTAAGGACATTTTATAGTCATTTTGTGTTCTCGGCTCCAAAATAAATATAAAACGAAACGTTTTTATTCGAGTTTAATCGGTGCTAATTGCGGATTTCGTGAGCGCGCTTACGTTGGGGGGGGGGGGGGGGGGGGGGGGA
>JAQGAZ010001520.1:0-28334 GCA_034692225.1 Polydesmus complanatus
CCCCCCCCCCCCCCCCCCCCCCCCCCCCCCCCCCCCGAAATATTATGTACTGGCATGTATGGGATACTGCAGCTATGATGCAATAATTTTATAAATTAATGATATTTGTGCTCTTTGTTAACAATTTTTTTTATAACCGCTTATTACTGTACTTCATCTTATTAAATTAAAAATATTTTTGTCGAAATGGAGCGCAATCAGCGGGTGAATGACGAAAGATCGATTCTCTTTCCCCCCCCCTCTCCCCCCCCCCCCCCCCCCCCTCTCTCTTTCAATTATTAACAACAACAAAAAAAAAGTGATGGAGAAGGTTGACTATAAATTGTCAACTTTTGACATTGCTTAAATGAACAATTTTTTAAGATCAAAATCTTTTAAAAGTAGGGCTATATATTTCTTTTTTAAGGGAAAATGTCACTCATTTTTGAACTTTTATAAAATTATTATGAGTTATTTAAGTAATAAAGCACCCTTATTCATAAATAATACAGTATGGCGTTTAAAAGCTTAACCTTGTAGACTGTCGCTGAAAGGGTCAGTTTGTATAGATTTAATTAAAAAGAAGTAAACTTTTCAAATATAACATACTGCACGTCGGTAAAGTAATAATCTTTTTGATCGTTAAAACTAAAATTAGTCAATTTATCTTAAAGAAAATGTTTTCAGTTAAAATATTGGTTCTTTTATTTACGCTTTCGGCTTGCGTGTACTGAATGTCGTCGGTAACTCGATGAAAGCTCTTATCTATCTTCTTCTTTTTTTTTTTTTTTTTTTTAAATAAGACATTTGGAGGTGCGAATTCAATAAAATTCAAAAATTCAAATTATCATTTAGTAAATCCTTAATTTGCTAAAGTTCGAAAACTTCTGAAAAAGTTTTTTTTTTTTTTTTTTTTAAAAATGGGATTTTTCATCGTACTGCCGACGATGTGTAACCGCTATAAAATTCTCTATTGACGACCAAGCAATTTTCAGAATTTGTATAGGGCGTAACAAGCCCAGAGCAATCATGTTATGCAGTTTTGATTTTAATTAGGTATAAATTTTTGTGGAGAACAACAAAACTCCATAATAAATTCAAATCATGCAGTATTATGGTAACCATCGCCGAACGGCGGCCTAAATAAAATTAATGTCTCGAGCCCACAATGATTAGGGAACTAGTTTTACCTAAAGAAATGGGAACATTTGTTCAATTTCCTAAAACTTTCGTGCCTCCCCAGCTGGGCCCTTATCATTTCCTTTTTTTTACCCTAATTTTATTGCATAATGTGGAACGAAAATACCTAAATTTTCTAATTTTGCAGACATTTTAGTAAAGTACGAGAGCGTCATAGTTCACAAAATAATATTTATACAATTAACATGAGGAGATTAAAATTTGATAGGCCTAATTGATGTTATTCGGAGTATTATTTTTCATGTACAGTAATTTTAATTAACATTAAAAAGGCGTGTAAAAACGACTCGTATAGAATCTTAATACAACAGTATTGTACTTTTGCACTGTATAATAATATTATTATTGCTCATATTCTTCACTTTTTGGTTTTATTTTAAACTTTAAAACTCGTGCGATGATCCGGTAGCCTAAGGCCATGTTGTGAAGGTACAGTTATTATAAAGGCCGCGTGGGCGACTTTTTTTATTATTTTTTTTTTATTAATGTTTATCGTCTAGTGACTTGCGCAACTTAATTTTAAATTCGCGGTACGTTTTAATTTAAATTATCCAAACATTTTGCGTTTGGGTTGAAATTTAAAGCACGGTATGCAAACGTATTTAATGATTCATTTTGAAGGATATACTGTAACCTTTTGAAAAATTTAAAATAAGCTAAACCCAATTACTAATGCGCACACTGTTTTTATCGAATAGAGCAAACTTTTGATAAAATTGATCTGTAATGTTTATTCAGTTTAAACTTTAAATTCGTTTGTGCCGCTAGAAATAATTACAATGGCGTGCCATTAATCGAAAGGGGAGGGGGGGGGGGGGGGGCGAAGCGAGGGAATCTGAATTCTAATTAGCCGCCGCTTCGCCTTTATTGTTTGAGAAAAACAATGAAGAAATTTGCCAACATTTTCTACGCCAAGGAAGAAAATGCTTAAAATACAAAAACATTGTTTGACATTGTTATTTTCTGTGCAAATTTGAAAATGCCTAAGAAAGAAGATATTTTCAATTACTTTTAAATTTGAACCTAGCTTCCATCTCCTTATTTCAAATATTTGTTTAATACTCTACTGTATCTCTCGATGGATCGTAAAATATTACCTTATTTTAAGTATCAAAAACTACAGATACCGTAATACAGTATTTAGGTTGCAGATTTTGAAAATGCGCAAGAAATGTAGCCTCGTATTGAAGAAATAGTTGAATGAAAATGCGATCATCATGAAGGATAAAAGTACCGTTCCATGTAAAATAGACCTATGGGTTGAGTCGGGGATTGTGGCAAAGCCCAAGCAAAAACATTTTGACATTCGATTTAGAGATTATGTAAACATGGTTCAGATAATGGGAGGAGCGCAAACCGTCCACGTGGAAAATGCTCTGGGGCAGTCGCCAGCAAATATTTGCATAAAATATAAGCAGCACTTTTCATCAATGGCTTTTTCCATCTTCTATATTCGCTTTTGACATGCGATTCCTTTCTTTCTTTCTTTCTTTTTTGTTGTTGTTTGTTTTCGTTTTTGAGTTGTTGTTGCTGTTGCAAATTTATCTCTCACGTGGCTGGATTAAATTGCATGAAGCGGAATTTAGGAAAGTGAAATCGAATGATTAACCGACTTTTACCATTTAAATGGATTTCTAAAAAAAAAAAAAAAAAATGGCACATTTGCACAACATCGAATAAAATGTAGCTGCGGAACATTATTATGAAAGAGATATGGGTTAATATATGAGGGTAGATAGTGTTTTTTTTTTTGCATTAGATTATACAGTATCTGTCTAAAGTAATTTTTTTTTTGTTCTTGTTACTTTTCTTAATATCCGTTTTACCCGCTGATCTCAACAAATTCGTTTTTTTTTTTAAAAAAAAAAAAGAAGCACATTTTTACCGATCGATATCACATCTTTTTATTCAAACAAGTTAATCGATTTATTAAAGAAAATCGCATTTTTTTTTATGTCACGGGGAATATAAGAATATATTTTATTTTTACCCGGAGACTTTTGGATGTCATTTTTTGTTTTGACATGGTCTAAAAAATTTGATGGAAATTGCAGGTAGGAATCGAAACGCGGAACTCTTATTTGTGACAGAGTGATAACGTTGTCAAATGGCTGCGTTTGCATGACTTGAATTATTAAATATGGCATATGCTACATAATTATTTTTTTTACCCAAAAATAATAATAAATTTATTAAAGATGTATTTTTTATAACGGTTCCGTTTTTACTTGAAAAGAAGTATTTTTTTTTAGAAGATAAATTTTCGTATTTATTTGAATTTTCATGTTTAATTTAGAGAATTAGGGTACTCGTAATATTAAATTGAAATTTATATACTGTACGTTTGCCTATGTTTATTGTAGAAGTACATTTACTGCATACATAAAACTTTAAATGGACAGCTTTTTCATTAATATAATTATAGCAGGCTGATATAATTACAGTACAGTATAGTATAATAGCTACCCCGATATAAACCGGTAATTGTTTATTTAGTATTTTTTATGCTATTTTGTGTTGTTGTTTTTTTTAGAATTGTTTTGTGAATACAATACTTTGCATTTAAAAAATAGAACCTGTATAATAGAAAAATGTTATACATTTACATGTTAAATGTTTTACATTTTTTGTAAATACAGTACATTTACATAGGCTATTTCGTATTATTTGAAGTATTTTTTTAAAATAAGAAAAACTATTTTTTTTTTAATAAAAAGAAGTAGTTTTAAATGATATTATTTAAATTAAATTATAATAATTGAGGTTTGCATAATGCATGAATACGAGAATAAAAATATTATATTTTTTTGGGGCTCAATAATTGTGCTCCGTTACCCTAAAACTTAAAAGCACCCTGTATGCTGCTGGCATACGTCACCTCGCTGTGATTTGGAGCATATTATTATAAGTTTCTACTATTAAAATGCGCATTTTATGCGAATTAACAATGTACCGGTACTCTCAATTTCTCAAAAAATTATTTTTACATAAGGAAATTATATATTTGATTAAAACACCTTAGACATTAATTAAAAAGACGTTTTTCAGTTACAAAGAATTATAGTATTTTCTATTAACGAAAAATATTTCAAAAAAGCATTATTTTTTATTTTACTGGTGTATTCAATATTATTGCCCATTTTTATTGCTGCTGTAGTTATTACTGAAATTTAATTACTAAAAGATTTGGTATATTTTTATTTTGTTAGAAAAATGTGCTTCGTTTTCATCTGAATGCGTTCAGCGGCAAAAGGGTATTAAGAAAATAGTGAGCATAAAATTAATTAATAAGAGTTCATTAAATTAAATATTATAAATTTTTTTAATCGGTTAGTTGAGTCACTATTAGGACCATAAAATAAAATCTAATTTAGCTAAGATTATTTTGTTCTTTTTATTTCAATTTCTGATTCGACTTTATTTAGATCAAGCGGTATTACGTTTTATTCAGATGAAAACATGAAACACTTTTAACACCATGGTAATTAATCTTCCTTCCTCTCCTTACTAAAATATAATTAGGATTAGAAGGATCGTGCATATTTAGAAAACTAAGTGAAACACAATAAACTCGCACTCTACCAAGATATTTTTTGATTTTTATTGCAACTTGGTGGCATTACCAGTTGTCAGGTACTATCATTGTACAAAACCCGTTCATTGCAAATAAAGAAGTCAATTCGAAGCAGACTGATGATCACGTCGTTAATAATTATTAGCAACATTTGAAAAAAAAAATAAGGTAGACATTTATTTTATTTATTTATTTATTTTTCAAATGTGTTTTCAATGATAGTAAAATATAATTTTATGTTGCAACTTTATTGATTGACTGTTTAGCCAGTCGCGCCATGTTAACCTTAGTTTAACGAAGAGTTAGAAGAGTGTAAGTGTACAGTATTTACTTTCTAATGGAATATATACTGTATACAGTATTTTGTGACAATCGAGGATAAAGTGAAAAATTTAATCACGACTGACTGCTCTTTACTGATTGTGAATTCCCAATTGACCAACTCGGAAAAGTACGTCAATTTAGTCGATTTAAAAGATTTCTTTAAATAATAAATTCAGTTTACTTCAGTTGCGATTTAGATAATAAATTTTGTACTTTTTTAAAGAAGAAAGTACAGCTACGAATTCAAAATGTACAGTATACGAGTACATGTAAATATAAGCTTGAATATTCGTATAACTAATCAGGAAATTTTAAGTTTTTTGGGATGAGCAGGCAGTTTATACGAGTACAAAATTAATAACTTTAAATTGCTTTAAGCATTTTTGTAATTACAGCAATAGTATTATTAGCAGCAGAAATAATTATTTTAATAGTGAACTAATTCGAAATTTAGTTATTTTTTTAGAGGCTAAAATCATTTATTAAATACCCTACAGCATAGGTACAAACACGAGAAAATTGAAATTACTTTGTATTTGACATTTTATTTTCTTTATTTTTATTGAAATATTTAGATCTACATGACTGACTGTAAACAATAATTCTTTAAGTGTGATTTATTGTGCCTTCGGTGAAGTGCAGCTTATAAATTGTTATTTCTCGGGGGATCAAAAGTTTTAATTGCATGTTTAAAATATTAATGAATGCATTTTTTGTTAAATAAGCTTGATTAAATTGCTTAATATAAAACATTAACACTTTTTTCATATAAATTTAGATTATATTAAATTCTAAAACTTCAATTTTATATTGTTTATCAAATTTAATTACTCGATAAATATTTCTCGCGTAGGATGAACATTTTTATTTTAACATTAAATTATGAAAAATTAATACTGGTATATGTTGTTTTTTTTTTTAAGGAATTTCAAAATGCGTTTGTTCCGCATTTAAACGAAGCTCGAAGATGAATGATGAAGAATTTAACGAGTCGCTTTACAGCGTTGAAAATGCTAATAAATCATTTTTTTCAAATTCATCGGTGGACGTGGAACTGTTATTTTCTCCGTCTATGGCGTCTTTTATGTACGTCATGTACATAACCATAAGCGTTCTGGCCATCGGCGGTAACGGCATCGTGTGCTACATCGTTTTATCGTATAAAAAGATGCGAACGGTGACCAACTTTTTCATCTTAAATTTAGCCATTGGCGATATTCTGATGGCCGTTTTATGCATTCCTTTCACTTTTATTTCGACTTTGATCCTCGGGTTTTGGCCCTTCGGTACGGTCATGTGTAAATTGGTTAGTTATTCGCAAGCAATTTCGGTTTTCGTCAGCGCTTACACCATGGTAGCCATCAGCTGCGATCGGTACATAGCGATTATTTATCCTTTAAAGCCGAGAATGACTAAAACGCAAACAAAATTAACAATCGCTTTCGTGTGGTTTGTGGCTATTGTTACGCCGCTTCCGACCGCCATCTATTCCACACTCAGCCGGCCTCCGCATTGGATCGGTGATACCTATGTGTGCACTGAAGTGTGGACAAATCAAGATTATTTTAACTCTTATAGTATCACGCTAATGACGCTTCAGTACCTGTTGCCATTTGGCGTTCTCGTCTATACGTACGTGCGAATTGCTTTGGTGGTTTGGGGGAAGAGAGTGCCCGGAGAAGCTGAAGACGGACGGGATAGGAAAATTGCAGCTTCAAAAAGAAAGGTAGCTTATAATTTATTATTATTATTATTATTTAATACCGGTACTAATAATTTTTTTAAAGAAAATTATTTACTAAATAAATATGCGATGAAACTTCCGTTGTATTGTTTTAAACGCCAGCAGGATTTTATTAAGTTTGTCATAATTAATAGATAACTATGTTTGCTTGCAACTAATAAATAAGAAAGTTAATTTATAATTAATAAACAGTTGTAAATAAATAAAGCAAATAAATAAATAAGATACTTAAAGTATTCTAATTTTTAATTTGCTAATATGTCTGTTTTTTAATATAATTGACAATAATTATTATTTTAATATGGAAGTTTGATCGTTGTTTTTTTTTTTAAAGTAATTTGCTGCCTGGTAATTCAATTTTGTGCATTTGATTATCAATTGTGCATGGTTCAAAAGCTAGTTTTGTTCTAAATAAAGAACTTATGGAGATTGGTCAATTAAATTAATGCTGAAAAATATTAAAATTAACTAAAAATTTGTCATTCGTAAATTGGTTGTGCAGCCATCTAGAATTGATTTTTTTTTAAAAAAAAAAAAATACTCCTGAAAAATATGGTTAAGTGAGTGATAGATTTGTTGTTGATCTTTGTCTCATTGCAGATGATAAAAATGATGATGACTTGTGCGTTGGCTTACACATTTTGCTGGTTACCCATCAATTTATTTAACGTAGTGGGCTTTCAGTATCCCAGCATCTTTACCATGTCTTTTATGCCCTATATCTTTTTCTTCTGTCATTGGGTAGCAATGAGCCACGCCACATACAATCCATTCATCTATTGCTGGATGAACACTAAATTTCGACAGGGTTTCCGCTATGTCTTGAGTTGTAAGTTGACGCGTTTCAAACCGAATTTCGTTGGCAACGGTGGTCTTCGCCCATCTACTACGATTTCAATGACGACGTGTACGCATTATAGAAGTTGCAAGTCTAACGACGCACCGACGTCAGCGTCTTTATTGTTATGATTATCGTCATCAGTTTGTTTATCGATCATTCATTATTTGCGCTTGTCGTCCAATTTATTATTATCGACATACTTAGCTGTAGCCATCTTTTTACTACGAAATTTGTTTCGCTATTTCATCACGTTTCAGGCATGAATGACGCCGTGTTACGGTATTGGACGAGAGCGGATAAACAAACGAGATATTTTATCGATGACTTTTTAGTCAGATTTTATTAAAACATACGTACTTTCGAAATGAGAGAACAAGATCAAATAGTTTTTACACATTTACATAATTTAATAATATCGGTGCGCTTCGATGCATATTACGTTATAAAAGATTTTACGAAAATTAAAAAAAAAAAGTATGACCAATGAAAATCTACTTATCAATCTACATATCATTATACCCGTACATAGGCTACTCTTTTGAGCGCAATACTTTATTTATAAAAAATAAATAAATAAATACGGTAAGCTTAATTGTAGAGCTAAAAAATAAAATACGTCGTTGATAAATTAGTTTCTGAACTTGGTTTGGGCTTTTATTTCATGTTGAAATTTTGTTATACGCGGGAACAACGTTGATCAATTGTCGCATAATTCCTTCATGCTTGTTATGAGATATTTATACTTAAATTTAATTAATTCCCCTTTAGGTATCAGTTTTAGTTCAGTCTTATCTGCCAATTGCCAATTTTTAATGAAGTCATCAGGAGAGCAGTTTGTTGGCATTTAAATTTTGGGTTTATCATGAGTTTCTTCCTCAAAATTAATACCAAACAGTAAATTGGGAATGTTATGGGAATAAAAAGAACTGATTAGTGCTGGAATGAAATATCAAATTTGACTTGTTTAGGAATTAACAAGACAATAATTTGAGCTTTTATTTAAAAAAAATAATAAATATCTGTTCTTCTCTTATAAGTACTCTTATTGGGCTGTTTGATATTGGACAAGGAATTCATAATGAAAACAAAAATTGCTTCAAAAATAAAAATTGGTGACAACATTCACGGATGATTGAGATAAAACTTTAATAGCGTTGGGATATCGCACAGCATGTCATTTGATAACAAATTTCAATATAAAATAAAGTCCGGGTGTCTTATTTAAAAGAAGAGTTTGGGAACTTTTTGCTCAGGGGATTTTAAAACTAGTACAGTAGTACATTAGTATCATTAAAATACATTACATTTTTATAAGAAAAAAGTTAACGACTATTTTGATTGCAATTAACGCATTTAAATTGATTGAGTGGTTAATTCAATATAATACGAGTATATTACATTTTCAATATTTATAATTCTATTCAAGCGCTGCAGCGTCACATAGTTCGACACACGCTTTGCATAATATATTTTTTAGTTATTTGATAATGTTCCTGATTTGCTTTATATATTCGCACGTTCGTAAACAATTTTGGTAGTCAAAGTGAAAGTCAAGGATTTACTGGAGGTTTTTTTAATCTAAAATCAAAATCACGTGCAATATACAGGTATCTCTTGATAGAAGCTCAATTTCCAGTTAATATTTTTTTTTTTATGAAAGAGTGGTTGTTCAGATTGAACTTTAGGATAAGATCATAAGAGTTGCAATAATGATGTTACTGTTCTCTCCTTATCTTGCTAATTTAAAGGCGATTTTTTTTTTCCATAAATTTAATTAGGAAAATTATATTATTTACAAATTTACATGTTAAAAGTTTGGAAATGTTTAATTTTAATATATTTCAACAAATTTATAGTAAACTGGTTTTTGCTTACAAATCTATTTTACAAGAAACATGCAACATTTTTATCATAATATTACCTGTTATTTATTTCAGCGAGGTTTGAAAAAAAGAATGAAAATTAGATATTTTACGTGTTACTAATCATAAACTGTTTTATTAAAAACAAACCAATCGATATTTACAAACATATTACTCGAATTTCTAAAAGTCAAATACAAATCATGAACTCCGATTGGAAATGTAGGAAGAAAATTTGAGATAGTTATAAAATTACAATAATCGTCCGGTCGCGTAGTCCTAATTGGAATTTGAGCGAACGGTTCGTTATTGGGATCATCCAGATGCAGGTGTAGGATTCCGCTGGATTCATAACTGATCCAACTACTAATTCGAAAAGTGACCATTTCCACTCCATCGGCGAAATCCACGTCGTAGTATCCGATAATTGCCTCTATAGTGTTGTAGCCCATGTAATAAATACTGTCATCTTCGCAATTATTCCACATGCTCGATACATTGGCAAAACTGTAATTTTCCGCTTCGACTTTTTCGAACGGAACGAGTGCGTGCGCCATTGAGAGCACGACTATCCCCAGAAAGAATGCCCAGTCAATTTTTGCGTTGAACTGCATGTTCAATGGCAGTTAATGAAACACGAAAATATCTCAAAATATAAATGGAGATTTTTTTGCAAGTTTTGAAAAATACATTTATAATTTGTATTTATATACTGGGAAGCCTGATCGCTATCTATTTGCTCGAAATACTTTATCAAAATCATCATTATTTCCATTTTTTATTAAATTTTTTTTATAGTTTAATATTGGTTTTTATCTGTGATTTTCACTTGATAATCTGTATCCAAGGTTTTCGGTAGTTTGATAGCTGAATTGAACGATAAAACTAGAAGTTGCCGGTTAACCATATCTTTAAAAATCAAAAAAAAAAAAAAAAAAAAATTTACTATATTTTGGGGAACATATTTTTTATAAAAACACATAATTTTAATAAAATTAATACACTTTATGCAGTGCATATTGAGGAGCTATTTTTCATACTGTACATTTATTTGTCAACAAATAATTTTCTAAAATAATTTATTAACAAAAAAAAAAATGGTTTAGGGAAAGCTAAAATAAACACAGGTACAAGGTAATTTTCATAAAAATCTTGAGTTTAAAAATGGTCTTGTTTGTTTTATTTTTGTTAGATATATAGCCTACCTGAGTAAATTCTTGGAAATAAACTTCATTTTTAATTTCTATGTTATGATTTTTATTATGTTAAAAAAAAAAAAAAATTACACGTACAATTACGATAATATTAATTTGAAGTTTTCTTGTTTGAAGTTCTTTATTAATATTTTTTGTAGATGATTAAGATGATGATAACTGTCGTTGTCATTTTCACTGTGTGTTGGTTACCCTTCAACGTATTAATGGTGATTGGAAATTACAACGTCGAACTATGGCGCATTCCTCTCGCCGGATATCTCTATTTCGTCTTCCATTGGCTCTCCATGAGTCACGCCTGTTGTAACCCCGTCATCTATTGCTGGATGAACGCTCGTTTTCGCTCCGGCTTCATCTACACGTTTCGTTGGTGCCCTTGCTGCGGGATGAGGGGCAGTCGATGGGGACAAGGTGGAGGACGAGGTCTCCGAAGAGGAGTCATCACTACCAATACTATGACCACTAGTCTCAAAGACAGAATTAGTGAGAAAAGAGAGCAACAACAGATGGAGATGATGGAAATGACGTTTAGTGAAACCGAAACTCAAATCAACCAGCATTTGTGCAAAAATAATTGAAATATTTGTTTGGCAATTGTTTTTTTTTTTTTTTTTTAGTTAAAACTAGTTGTAGGTTTTTATGTAATATAGCAATAAAAGTTGGGTTTTTGGCATATATAAATTGGTTATAAGCTTAATAATAATAAAGATTTAAGCTTTTCATTTGCACGATTTTAGGTGTAAAGAAAATTCTTCTTAACTTGACAGCATGTTTATTTTTTTGTACAACAAGACAATTTAAATCGAATATAAATAATTAATAGTACATGCACACGTATTGTACTTAAAATTAATAAAATAAAAAAAATGTAGCTTATTTTTATAATATTTTATAGTTAATACTGTATCTTAATTTTCCAAATTGAATATTTTATTTATTTTTGCATTATTTATTTTTATGCGGTTGGTTCTTCAATAAAAAAAAAAGCAATAATCCGATATAACCGATGATTCAATGAATAAAATTGAAACACATTGTTATAACGAAAGGGTTAACTTTCAAAGATTTTTTTTTTTTTTTGGAATAAAATTTGAGCATGAACAATCTGAGTTTTAAAAGGAGCCAGAAACATCCGATTGTAATATTATTTCATTGAAGCGTGAATTCAAATGCAGCAGTTGCGTGTAGTGTACGCTCGTATGAGCAAGCAATAAGCTCCATTCAAATGTTTCTTTAAATTACTTTTATTTTTGCGAGAACGTGCATTTCTTTACAAGGTAGAAGTTTAGAGTATAGCCCAAGGCCTACAAATTATTGTGGAACTAACAAAGCACAGCAACTACATGTACAAAAGGAAATCATTAGGATTTTCCATTTCATCAACCTAAAATAACTTGCTTTTTCATCGTTACCGGTAGGTAAACACACAAAAAAAAACATTCGCTTCAATTGCATCATTATAATTATGTTTTTTTTTAAAATTCAAAATTTATTGTACTGTATATTATTATTATTACATAATTTAATTTCAATTTACTTTTAGGAAAATATATTATTTAAGCGCCATTAATTAAATATCATTGAATTTAGTAGTTGTTGTATTCATCGCTAGAGGGCGACACAAGCGCTGCTTTCTTTTTGATAGATTTTGTAAATCTTTCAAAGATTTAAATCTACACGCATGTGATTGTCCGTCACGTGCTGTAATCGGAATGTGTATTGGTAGCGGTTAACATTTTTCTTATAATGGTCGCTTTCGACGAATTTGATTAAATAATTATTATTTGAAATAATGAAGTTAATATCGAATATTTTAATTGTGAAGTTTCAATGGTGGGCTTTGATCCAAAAAGTAACGTTGAAGTGAGTATTGTCGCGAAAGGCAGTCATAGTCAACAACAAAGGCGGAAATGGGATCAAGGATTGGCGGGAGCCCTCAGCGGGGTTGTCACTCGCGCTGTCGTTCAACCCCTTGATGTCGTTAAAATACGATTTCAGGTAAATTCTTGATAATACTGTACTATATTAATCGTAAAATAATAAAATGTATTGACTTTCAGTACTGCGAGTGTACTAATTTGAGTTCGGTAAGATTTTAAGGAATGCGCTGTTGACCTTGGAAAAATCTCGTGACTCGAGGAAACGTAATTAAAAAAATAATTCTAGTACATGTACAGTATTTTGTCAGTGAAATCTCTGAAAGGCTTTAACTTTTAGATATGGTTGTTAGTGAGTAGCAAGACTTGCTGCCTATTTCATTTTTGCTTTCAAATGATGTTGTATGCATTTTTAAAATCCGAGACGAATTGATTCAGAGTACGCGTGAATAAGCTACTTGTATTCATCATTCTGTTGCTTATGTGTTACGCAATATGACTTAAAAGTACAGTATCGAATTTTAATATAGATTTTTTTTTTTGATATATAATTATACAGTTACAACTGGAACCGATTAAATTAAACAAGCCGAATTCAAAGTACACCGGAATTGGACAAGCTTTTAAAACTGTTGTTAAAGATGAAGGCATATTCGCTTTATGGAAAGGACACGTGCCGGCTCAATACTTATCTATTACCTATGGAATCACCCAGGTACTGTTAAGCTGGTTTTTATTTTACAATTATTCGATTTTATTATCTGTATTTAAATGTTTCTTTTGTGTGATTCTAGTTTGTGACGTTTGAAGTTTTGACTTTGCAAGCGTGGAACAACCTTCCGAAAGCAGTGACTAATGAATGGCGTCCTATTCTTCATTTTTTTTGCGGCGGAATTGCCGGATGCTTTGCCACATTTGTTTGCCAGCCATTTGATGTTATTAGGACGAGATTTGTGTCTCAAGGCGAACCAAAGGTTAGATTCATTGAATACCCGCAATTTTTATTTGAGACGAAATGGCTCAATTAAAGTCGGTATTATTTGACTAAGCCATAAATTATATATTTTTGTCGATGCTAATTATTTTTATTTGATTAAATGTAGGTTTATGGGAGCGTAATCTCAGCTGCTCGAACAATGATAAGAATGGAAGGCCCCTTCGCTTTGTACAGAGGCTTGACTCCCACGTTGCTGCAAATTATGCCTTACTCAGGAATTCAATTTAGTGTATACACTTCTCTAGTCAATCTCAAACGTTTTTCGGCAAACTCGAAGTTGTCAGTAGGTAAAGCTTATTTTCAATTAAAATAATATTGACTTGCAAATTGAATATTTGCATTCACCTTTTTGATACGTTTCTAAATAAAAGTCTAATTATTATATTGTAAAATGAATTCTAGGGTGGTTCGAAAGTTTGTTGTTTGGTGGAATCGCGGGAGTAGTGGCAAAAATTACGGTATATCCTCTCGACTTGATAAAAAAGCGTTTGCAAGTGCAAGGCTTTGAAAATGAGAGGAAAAAGTTCGGGAAAGTAAGTTTCATCTAGGTTTCATATTAAGCGGAGTAACATTTTATTCCGAAAACTGAAATGTTAAAAAGGGTAATAATTTTAATTTAATTTTTAGATTGGTGTTTATCGCGGTTTAAGTGATTGTTTTATAAAAGTGTTTCGAAGTGAAGGAATTCGCGGTCTTTACAAAGGATTATCTCCGAGTACTTTAAAAGCATCATTAGCCTGTGGATTGAGTTTTTGCATTTACGAACAGGTAGGCCACGTTATTCTCCTTATTAGAAATTAAATATAGCTACAGTACATGAATTTGTTCTCGTTGAAAATGTGCGCTACATATTTTTTCTACGAACAAATTGTCAAATGAAATGCAGTAGTGGCGATATTGTTTAGTCATTTAGATCTGTTAATAACTTAATTTATTGTAAAAATTAAAGTATTGTGTATGACAAGAGCACGATGACTTGCTAATTTCCTTATATCATTCGTGTTCGAGGAAGTGGTTGATGTGCTGATTTAATTATCTTATTTATGCGTACCAATGCGTGAGATAGTAAGTTACAGATGTATAATTTTGTTGTTTGGAAAATTTTCTACGAGATAACTTGATAAGTTTTATAAAAGTGATCAGCTCTTGACAACGAAAGTTGAATGAACGACTTCAAGTGGTCGGTACTTGAAGTATATTACAGTATACATTTTTGGATAACAAATCGAAAAGTATTATTTCTTGCGATAATTATTTTTATTGTGAAACTTTTCATTTCTTTTGCTTTCATCATTGCGTTCAGTAGAGTTGAAGAAACAGTTAGTTGACCTTGTAAAGAGTTTTTTTACATGAAAGTTTTAGTCTTTTTTGTTTTAGGGGTTGACAAAAATAAATCAACGTTACGAACGTTCAAACTTCTCTCTTTGGCTAAAAAAAAAACTTTATTTTTAAACGAAATGAAGAATACTGTATAGTACTTGTATAATATAAAAAAAAAAATACGGGTAAATTGTAGTTAGAACTGGTTTTAGCTTGATAAGAGCGTTAAAGATGAAGGTTTCAAGGCACAATGGCTTGCGATCCCTCCATCTCGATCTCATTGAGAGAGATTTGGAAAATTAAGCAAAAAATAAAAAAAAAATAAAAGGGAGTGAAGAATGAGTGAGAGGTAACTACAGTCAATTGAACTTGACGGGTGTTAAAGAACCCTTTGTAGGTTAATCTGATCCTTCCCTACTGGAAACTAGGTACCGTACATGCAATCTAGTCTATGAGGAAGACATTGACGAGATAATAGAATGTTAACCAACTGTTATATTTCGGTTCATCTTTTTTTTTTTTTTTGCCGCGAAGAAAGAATGCTAATGTCCAGTGTCATTAAACGGTGAAATTGCTTTTTTTTTTCTTTTCAACAAAATGGAAAGAAAAAAAAATTAGAGAAGAGGGCTAAGTTACATGTAAATAGGAAATATTTTATGAGATTTTTTTTACAGGTGTTTCACCTATTATTATTTATTTTTTTTAAAAAAAAAGTGATTGAAGATATTCATTATTATCTGCTTCTCGGAGCTTTTGTTGCGTCTCAAATTTACCAATTTACATAAATATTTTGTTATTTTTTTAAAAACCAGTTGCGGATATAAAGGATTACATGTCGTTCGAAGCGGTTAAACCAGTATTCGGGTGGAGTTAAACCCCTGGCTAATATTTAAAAATTCCGATCTTTTTTTAATTACTTACCGTACTTTTTTTTTGGTGGTTATTTACATTTTTTCTTTTTCTTCTTAAGTTTTGAGTTACATGTATTAAGTAGCTTTAGAGATTATTTTCATCAAAATAACTTTTTATTATAATAATCGATCGCTACCGAGATAATTGTGCTAATTTATATTCCGAACTGCGAACTTCGATATTTATTTACAATATTATTCTATCGTTTTACTCGAACATAGCAGACATTTTGGCAATTTTTAACTTGAGAAGGCCATCTAATATTTTAAAGTGCTAGTCACACATCGAGTTCATTCCTAACTTAGTTTTTTTGGGGGGAAAACCGATTCACCGCGACGCTCATGTTTAATTTATGTCATACCTTGAAGAGAGAAAGAAGAAGATAAAAAAAAAAAGCGAAAATAATTGCGATTGTGTTTGGGTTTGTCTGAACGCATTAGAGAGAGTGAGAGAAAAAGAAAGATGGTGATGAAACATTATTTATTAAGTGCTTGTACTTGTCGTATTGGTACCGTGACTGACTTTAATAGATGTTATTATATTGTTAAATTGAACTTTATCTCTGATATTCGAAATGCTGCATATGAAAATAATGCGTTCCACCTTGATGTTGATTTAACGAGAGATCATCAACTATGCATTTGTATACTGTACATGTGCTCTGGGAAGTGCGCGACCACATTTTAATATCTCAAACATCTGCGCGCCTACACTATTAGCTATAAAAAGTTTGTTTTGCCTTTCATTATATTGTTCCCGTTCTCACTTGTTTTTTTCAAATACTTAATGATAATTTCTGAAAATATTAGCGGTGTTTACTCGAAAAGTAGATAAAATTTTAAATTCAAATTGTGCGCGTAATTTCGGAAGTGTTTAATTTTTTTCTTTGATGAAAATGAAATTAAAATGCGATTTTTAAATTCTGACATTAATAATTATTATTATAGCGCACTATACCGTGGGTACATGTGCGTCAATAGTTTTATACGAGCGTGATAGAAAACCCAGTTTACTATTCAAACATTGCAAGTACGTTTTAGTTTAACTTTTATTTGGTTATCCATGGTGTGACATATAAGTAATGGGAATTTGTTTTAATTATTAAACTTTGTATTTATTACGAAGGTTCAAATCAATGCTTGCATCTATAAAATAGATGCCTAAAGAAATTACTCAGTCAAAGGTGATCCCTCTCTTACACTTAATAACAGACCTTTAACTCTAGAAGTGTTCGGAAACTTGCATATTTGCTTGGTCACAACTTTTTAGTGTTTATCCAAAACATAGTTCCAGTTCAAAAGATCTGAAAATGCCTCTAAATTTTTTAATATTTTTTTTTATACCATCGACCGAATGAACTGGGTTCCACTTTTAAGAGATCCAGAACTGTTACCAAGTGTAATTACTATTGATTTTTAGGATGATTAAGCTAATTTGATTTGGTAATGTCATATTTGTTTTATAGTTAAATTATAGTTAACACGTGCTGCTAAAAATTATTATAGTCGTGTCTTAAAAAAGCTATCAACTTCTTCGTAATTGACTTTTGTAAGAAAATTAAGAAAAGGATGTCAATTTCAATTGTACGTTTATGTATAATAATTGAATTAGTATTGAATAAGCGAGTGGGTTGTTTAGAAATTTTTTCAACAAAATAATGTGCATGTCGTTTAATTAGATGATATTTGAAAAGAATGCATTTACAGTATTAATTTATTTTATTTTACTGTCTTGTTTGGTCGTGAAAACATCAATTACTCTGAAATTTATAATTCACCTTTTTGTTCAACGACCTAGTTTATGGTCAAAGCCATTGTATTTTTTTTTTTTCGGAAAACTTACGGTTTGTTTTCCAATTGAAAAAAAAAAAAGATTTTATTTGAATAACTTCGGTTTTTACTTAACGTAACTATAATTACGCGTGTCTTGGTTGGATGATTTTTTATTTCAGAAGCGTGACGGGTTATACACGAGCATATTTTTCAGTTGTACTGTATTATTCTCAAATAATAACGTATCTAAAAATCGACGAAATAAAAAAAAAAAAAAGCAAGTCGATGTATATACAGTATACAGTACATGTAGTAGAGAGCGAATCGAAAATTGGCTAACAGTAAAGACGTCAATGAGAGTTTGTGTACAGTACATAAACACACAGTTGTCAAGGTTTTATTGAATTAAAAAGAAAACCAATAATTATTATCAAAGCCTAGATGCTCGTATCCTGCTTACTTCAAGAAAAGGAAAAACAACAATCGAGAAACGAAAAAATTCTTTTTCCATTTAATTTTAGCGATTTTTCGATACGTGCACTAGCGAACTAAGTACGAGCATAAGGAAATATGGCGACACAATTAGTTGATACGCAATTAAAATGACTTTTGGTAATAAAAAATTAAGTAACGTGGGGTTTTAAAATTCGAAAGTGATGACAATTAATTTGTATTTTTTTTACCACCTACAGTTCCTACAGCTCGTAAACAAAGATGCTGTTAATTGAAAGTTTGGTTTTTCCCATTTGAAACAAGTGCAGATGATAATTTACAATCGTTTACAAATCGTCTTTGCTACCTATTTACACATTTTCATGAGTAATCATATTTCTAGCCTCTTTTTTTTATTGTGTGTGTGTGTGGCATGGAGTGCTTAAATAGGGATTAGATGACAAATACGTATATTTTTAGTTATAATCATTATTTTTATTGAGTACAAAAATGATTTATCACGGTCTAATTTATTACATTTTATTATTACTAATGCAACAAGAAAAGCTTTATTTTGAATTGATTGTTTGTAGTATTTATTCAAGATTTTATTTTTATTTGCCTAGGCAAATGACTTGATGATTATTTTTGTACATATCGCGAAAGATTTTATTTTTTAACGCGAATGATGATTATTGATTAAAACTGTTTTGTTTGAAGAAACCAAAAAAAAAAATTCGGAAATCCGATTATGCAGTTCTGATGAAAAGCGTATTTTTTAAAGTCCTTTCCACAGAAAGGTTTTCATTTAGAGTAAACAATAATTATTATTGATTATATTATTATATTTTTTAAAAAATATTTAATTAAATAAATTTTAAATTGGAACACTATAATTGACAAAAGTAAAGTGCTTGCATTTACGAGACTACAATTTAATTTGATAAGTTAATTTTCAGTGGGCAAGACACCTGAAGGTTATGGTTTTTTTAAAAAAAAGCCTCAAACTCGTTCTTGTTTCGATTTTTTTTTCTTTTTTTTAAATTAGTTTTTGATTAAATTTTTTTTGTTGTTGTTGTAATTTTAATCATAAAAAAAAAGATGCTTTTGTAATAATTTCTTTGGCATCGTTCAAGTGTCACTGTTTTTTGGTTAATTAAATCCTGTTTAATTTGAGAACCATTTTTTTAATATGATAACCCTGAAAAGGAGTTTTTTTTTCTATATTTAGTTTGTTCCGTTAAAATTCTAAAACTTGACAAACGATATTCTAATTTTAAACTTTACAATTCACGTTTTAAAGTCCTTGCAACCTTGTAAATTACCTGTACGTGAAATGTACATACCGTACTTTTCCTCTCTAATTTTCCTGTTCGCGACCCAGTAAAATTCAATGAAAAGGGATATAGCATTACTGTATTGATTGACAAGTAAAATCTTCGATACGAGCAGTCTACTTTCACGAGTGCGATTAAATGTGAAGAAAATTGAGTTTTATTTTGTTATTTAACTGGCGCAGACATTTGTGCCACTGTGGTAGATTGTCGAAACATTTCTTTAATGCATGTAATACCGGAATGACGCCGATATCCACGCTAAGAGTCGTAAAGATAAGAAAGAAGGAAATATGAATACAATGTTGGTCAATATTCAGGAGACGTTTTATTTGTTTTATTAACTGCATTACATTTTATATTGCATAACAATAAATAGGGCAAACGTTACTTTTTCAAAGACTTTCTGATATATTACCGAGTCGGTCGGTGTTGGCTTTTAAAAAAAAATAAAAGGGGTTTGAGAAATTAAAAAAAAAAAAATGTTGATTGTCGCACATTATTAACAGCAGCCTGCTGAATTACAAATGCTGTGCGAATAATTCTGTTTTACATGAACCGAACTGCGCGTTATAAAATGCTGATGATGCTGCCATATTTTTTTTGAAACGATATTTTTTTTTGGCTTCAGCTGTTTCTGTTTAAATTTAGTTAGTTGCTTAGTTTCGACTTAGTTTCTAAATACTCATATTTTGGAATGATTAATATTCAGTTAACTGAGACATTATTTTAAATAAGATAGTCTAGAAATGCTTGTAGCAGATATGATGCGCGAGTTTAGCACGTGCTAATCCCGTGAAATCAACGTGTAGTAATAAAAATAATAATGAATGCAGGAAAAAGTAATTACAGTAGTTTTAGATGCAATTATTATGTTAAGATAAGCATCTATAATAACATGTGGAAATTGAATATTACCGGTATCAGAATTTTAAATTACAACAATAATAATAATTTCTGACGAAAGTTTAAAGTAAAATTACAGCATAAAGATATTTTTAGATACGGTACGCAGTATTCCTGAAAGTTTCTTAGAAAACAAGTCTTGAGAAATTTGTTTACTTAAGTTTTAGCATCGAAGCTTTGAATTGATGTGCAAATTCAAATGAATTCGTATTAAATTAAAGTTGAATCAAAACAGGAATTTGTTTGATCTTGAAATATTAACAACAATTTCAAATGCAGTTGTCACATTTTGTTATTTTTTATTAAATTAATTTTCAGAAATTTTGATCAATTGAACCGAATATTATATATATTCCGGTTATTCAATTCATATAAAAAATTTTAAAATTTATATACAGGATTTTAATTTTAATAAATCTGTCGTCCGTCCATTAAAAAAAACATTTATAAAAACGATGATTATATAAATTAAAATTTTAAATAATCGGGTAAAATTTGTCTATGGAGATTTTATTACCTGTATTATTTTGTTATCATATAAATTGAAAATTTTAATTTGGTCGTTTAATTCAAGTTTTGAGCATGATAAATGTTGATTTATTTGATACTGTACATTGTACTGTATAACAATATTATTCGCAGCTGCAAATGGACTTTTTTTACATGCATTTCCACATTTTAAACAGATATAATTATGATGCGCAGCTTTAAACTGTTCGGATAATGTTTTTCTTCTATTCGTATTATTTCCTCTCGAGCTTATTGATTTTCTACACTTTTTGTTTATTTTAGGTTAATTGTAAACCTGTGCGCATTAATGGCAAGCGATAATGTTTGTTTACGATTGCGCAATATTTGCAAATTTTTTATCCTTTTTCTTTGATTTGAAATTACTTTATAGTTTATTACCGTACTTTTTTTCCCCTGACAATTTTACGTGTTTTAACAAATTACTGTATTGTTATAGTGCTTGGGGGATTGTTAGTGTGGGGGGGATTCAGATTTTAAAGAGCAGAGAAATTTAAAGAAGAACCAGATCTACAAACCCATATTAGAGTGTCATCTTCTTTTTTTTTTTACTGGATTTTTCCTTTTTTACGTCACTCGCTCGTTGCCGTAAAACTTTTCACCTTCGTCTTAACTTTTTTCCAATTTGAAAGTCGGGGAAAATGCATGATCCAGTATTAACCCAAGATATATTTGGGGGGGTTTTTTTTTTTTGAAGAAAGTTGGTTTAAAATTATTGTGTTTATTTGAGTCATTTTAAAACGTTTTTAGCATGTCACGATAACATTGCACTCGTTCTATTGTAACTATTGTTAGTAATAAATAAATAGTATAGTGATAAATGAATAGTTTTAGGGTTTTCCCTCGATATTAGCTACGATAAAGTGTCGCTAATTATTATTTTATCGAATCTTTTTAAAGTTTATTTTTTCTTTTACAAATTGAAAAACTTTCAATTTTCAACCAAAAAAAAAAAAAAAAGAATTATTATTATTATCACTTTTGCACCTACACTTTGTCCATTGTTTTAACTCTTTTTATTTTTTATTTTTTCATTTTAATTTTTATTTTTTGGAGGGGTTCCGGTATCTAATTATCTATGGGGGAATTTAATCAATATTTTATTCAGTTGGCCTATATTTTATTTGCCAAGATTAGACTGTAATATTTGCCGGTATATATACGAGTATATATATATTTTTTTTTTCTTCAAAATTTTATCTAATATTTTAAAAACAAATTTTTTTAAAGTTTGCACAAAGTGGAAGCATGATAAGTACAGCTGATGAATTCGTGATCGGTGATAACAGAATCGTAAAGTTAAAAATTGTAAAAAATGATGGTTAGTTGCCAACCGCGGGGGTTTACTGAGTCGCTTAAAGCCCCGGACCAACCCATTCATTCTCTTGATACTAACAAGCTGGGGATTTTTTTTTTCTTTTTTTTTTTTTTAGCCAATACGTGTATTAAATTCGGTTACTGAAAAGATTATTTTTGGTCTATGCTGACATAGACTGTTGTCATGGGGATGTTCCAACTTTTTATACACGGGTGCCATCAAAATTCTTTCACACACATTTTTTTTTACAATCGTTAAAATTCGTAACGGGGTTTTCGAGTACAGGATAATAGTAATTTTATTTGTAGGTCATTCTTGTATTTTCTTTTGGTGCAGGTAAAGGTGACCTACCCCTCCCCTTCCTCTACCAATTTCTCTCTCTCTCTCTCCTCTCTGCAAGAAAAAAAAATCTTTTCATTTTCTTACCCTATTTTTTAAGAGTCTTATGCAATAGCGTGCAAACGAATGATTTTTGAACCTTTTAACCTGGGCTTTTCAGAGAAAATGCGAGCCCACTCTTCCCATACTTTTTTTTATAACACGGTCAATTTTGTCAAAGTCTTATGGATAAAATAGTAAATAAAGAGTACAACTTTTTTTATAGAATTTGAGAAAATTTACATCTTTTTTTAAAATATTGTATAAGTCTTTTAGGTTATCTCCAATTATGACGTTGAGATTATTGACTTTGAAAATATTGATTAGCCTTAGTTTCCACTCTACCATAGACTGTAAAAAAAAACACGAAATTGTATAATTAATGCAAGTTTTCTTTTGCAAATTTGACAAATTTACTGTACTGTAATTTTATATAGGCTACATTATTTTTATGTTCTCCGATGTGAATGATGAGGCTCCTTAAAGGGTGCGAGGGAACTGCCCCCTCTATCCTAACCCATAAGGTTCCCCTTCATTGATTTTTACACAGAATTTATAATATTTTTGGGAACTTCATTAATTTATTTAACGAAAAAAAAAAAATAATAATATTATTCATGTGCCATAAGTCGCAAATGCATGATAATAAAATTAAAATTCGAGTCTGCGTGGCGAGCGCATGCAATACTATGACGTTGTAATTCTAGGAGTCATCTTACTACAAGAAACAAGTTGATTATGTTGTCCAACGACTAATTTGATATTAAAAACCGTGTCTATATAATTATTAGTAGTTATGTAAAGATTGACCTTTAATTGAGAAGTACATATTATATACAGTAGTTGCTCTCGTTATACAGTAGTATCGATTTCATTTCATTCTTTTATTGAGATACGTATATATTGTTATTTTTAAAAATGTGTAACGGCGGCTAATTTCGTCTTAGGAAGGATTAATGTTTAATATGAGTTTGACATTGATTTTTGTAAGTGGGGGTTTACACTTTTGTTTTAATGGCCAACAACAATATGGGGCCATATTATTATTGGGCGCAGGATGCGATGAAGTGTTGGCGGTTAAATCAAAGTCACCGGCTTTGATCAGGCGATCGATCATACGTCGGAACTGATCATGCTAAATCGAGCTAGTTAGAAGGTTTCGTATTATAAATAAATAAAAATATTAAAAAAAAAATACACTATTATAGATACTGTAATAATAAATATCCTTTAAGCTTCACCCTGTATCTGCAACGCTTGGTTACAGTAACATTGAGTTTCTATTGGTCGGGCTGCTGGTGGTGTGATCGAGCTCTGATGCATGCTGCATGAATGCTACTACTGCAGTGTACACGCCTACTCAATGCACTAACCACGTGGAATAACAGTTTTACCTGTCATTTCGTATTTGAAAATTGCGTATATTATTTATTAAAAATGTACTTTTCTTAGCTATTTTTTTTTTCAATTTTCTTTTCAATTTTAAATTTAATTTTTTATTGCGTCGCATATATCCCAACTATTTTTTTCAAACGCTTGAGAATTTCTTAAGTCGTTATTAAGTAGTGATAAAAATTATTTTAAGGAAGATGATTTATGATTTTTGTTTGAAAACAATTAAATCGAAAGATGAGAAATGTTTACTCTCCTCCCATTTTCTTTTTTAAATTGACAATTAGTCGCGAGATTAACATCAAATTGCAATTTGAGTCATTGGGTTGGCCAGTGTAGATATGGCTTACGGGGAATATTTGACGAGGGAAATACACAGATTGTCGAATGATGTCATCAAACGGCCATCTTTGGGCTTTTCCAAATATTTAAGTTTGGGAGACTTTTTTTCTATGTTAAGTTTTATTATACAATTAAATATTTTATTTAAAAGAAATTATTGAGGAAAATTATTATTAATCAGGATATTTTTAATTGACTTTAAATATTGATATTCCGGTCAAATAAATTATTAACGATTTTTAATATTTACGAATAAATATCAAAAGTACTATTTTTTTTTTATTATTTACGAATAAATAGCAAAATATTTTTAATATTTACGAATGAATAGAAGACTTTTTTTTCTTTTGCAATGTATTTAAATAGACTATAGCATGAATGTAAATATTGCGAAATGCAATTATTTAAATTCTTTTAATTATTTTTATTTGGTCGTAAAATCTATAAATACCATAAAATAAATAATTGAATAAGAAATCTAACGTTTTGAAACGAGATTTTTTTATATATATAAATGCTAATAATTATCGCAATGTGAATAGTTTTTCCGCGTTTGTTTAAAATATTTTGAAAGTACATGTACATCGTAAAAGAATTTTCCCATCGTCAAGATTTTCAAGTTAAATGTCGAGAGGACTCAACTGTCATAGACTTAAAATGGCGGTTAAGTGGTCTACGCGGGTTTCGCGATGAGTGATTGGCTGCGCAATGAATGGCGCGTTAGTCTCCGCCCGTTTCCACATAAATACCCCAGTCTTCTCTCCACTCCCTACCAATCTTCATTCAGTCGCCAGCCAAATGCTGCACGAGTGATTAGGATAAGACAAGTCAGTCGCAGGTGTTTTCGCGCCTTCAGCACAGAATGACTCGAATTTAATTAGCATTTTAATTAAAAATCCAAAAAAATACTTAGAAAGTTTGTGGATTAATTTTTTTTTCCTGAACCAACGGGCAAAGTTGTTAAAAATTAAATTTGAAATTTGTTCGAAAATGACCAGCAGTCGTAAAATGAAATTATCTTCGAGGGAGGAATCGCGAATATTTTCTCGCCAATCCGTACTCAGCGTGATGGATCGATTCGTTCAAGCGGTAAAAAAAAATTTAGAGTCAATATTCTTAATAATAAGAAGGGGGTTAATTTAATTTTTGCATTTTTAAAAGGTGGATAATATGAACGAAACGGTGATGGTTCCCAGCCGCCTGATGGATATATCGTACGACGCCGAGGTACCCGATTCCAATAACGATTATTACTCGTTTTATTCGATGCTGAACGCGATGAAAAACGAATTGTTATGGGGCGGCGGACGAAGCGGCAGCGAAGACGGAGAGGAAATCTTATTAAGCACTGACCGGAAGAACCGTCTTCAAGAGGGACAGGGAACCCGAGAGAAAAGTGCATCGTCCGGTTCGGGATTATTACAGCGAAGGTTGTCCACTGTCTCTTCTCTCTCGCTTTCCGATTCCGAAGCGGATACCGAGTCTCTTTCCGAATCCGATTCGGGTAGTCGCGATTTGGAATTCGTGGATCAGACGACGGCTAGGGTAGCTCGAAATTTTCGCCACCATCTAGTCGGACTTTATAACACGTTAAATCAACTGACCGATTCGGCTTTAGTTCTCACCGGTCGATACCAACAAGAAATTGACGTCAACTCCAGCTCCTAACCTCAACACTTCTTTTTATTCAAAAGCGAAGATGTGTACAGTTTGTTTGTTTTTTTGGAGAGATTTAAAAAAAAAATGAATTAAAATAAATCAATCTTTGAGAGAGGAAAAAAAATAATCAAATACACGCATTAATGGTCATTTAACTTAACAAAAAAAAAATTTTTTTTTTTTGTGGTAGTGCACACGAGAAAAAATAAAAGGCACTATTAACTAGTATTAAAAACTTTGTAATCAATAGCCAACTGATAAAAAACGAAGATGATGGAAAAGAAGATGAAGAAGAAAACACACCCTGTATATAATTTTGCGTGCTCTATCTATGGGCTCGATGCGACCGTGGATGACGTCACTTTCCACATATATTTTGGTTGTCTTCCTTGTTTCTATTTTTTTTTTTTGTTTTTTTTTTTTCTCTCGCTCTCTCTTCTTATCTCACCCGTTCCACATAAAGAAATGTGTCAGTGATCAAATAAAATTCTCAACGTTAAATTATTATTATTTTTTTTTCACATGCGATCGTGTAATAAAATGCTCGAAAACGCAAAAAGTTTATCAATTCCAATAACTATAATAACACACGTGTTGTGCGTATGTTGGGTTTTTTTTGGCTATATTAATTTTGTAAATAAATATAAAAAAAAAAAAGTTTTAATTTTAAAACGTGGAGCGTGACGTCATCAATTCGAATTGGAGAAAGATAATAATTATTATACAGTACTGTATTCGGAAAAATCGTACGATTTTATTTTTTTTTTTTTAAATAGAAAATGATTTAATAATCTTTTTAATTTTATTTATTTTTTCTTCACGCGTTTCCAAATATTGATTTCTGACGTAATCCTCACGCCATACCAACCGTTTGATTGTTTTGCATTTGATATGTGGGGCTGTGCCACACGTGACGTCATTAATAAAATACTAAAAAAAAAAAAAATATGTCATTAAAATAATAGGAAACGAGTTTTATCGAAATTATTGCCAATTCTTATAATTTTTTGTTTGTTTTCTTGGCTTTATTATCTTTTTAATAATAATTTATTATGCAGTACAGTATTTGGTTTTTTAAAAAAATGTAATACAGTATTGTGCATTACATTTCGATAATTTCTTCGGAAAAAAGTTTATTGACAGTTTTTTTTTTCGTTTTTGATGTAAGGTAACAGAATGTTTAATATTGTTTGAACAAAAAAAAAAAGAGAGAGAAGGAGGAGGTGGTGGTGGGGGATTTAGGAGTGAACGTAGCTGAATTAGGTCGCGTTTGCCATTGCATTTATTGCAATTGCGAAGTTGTTGTTTTTTTTATATGCAGTATAATATTATACCGTATATCTATATTAATTTTACTGCAGATAGAGCTTACTTAATTCTGCCCTACATATAGAAATTGGCCATCGTTTGAAATTCAAGTTTTCACCTGGAAATTATACAAGGACGGCATCGATTTTTCTTTTTCTTACTTTTGATCTTTAGTTTTTTTTTTCTTTTCTTATTGAGACAGTATAATGGTTAGTAAAATTTGTGAGTTGATGACAATAAATATCAGCTGTTGGTGGCAGTGCGAACCACGGACTTTTTTATTGCCGATTACCGTAAATATTGCATTAAACGACCTCCACTTTACTAATGAGATTGCGTCATCAATTTCTTTTATTTTATTTTATTTAGATACTACTAAATTTAATACTACTCGCGCGATTACGACATTTTTTAATTTAACAATTTATCGTTTTGATAGTGTTGCGAAATGTTAATTTATTAAACGGGGGAAAATTTCCAGTTTTAAAATCCTTATTCGTGCTATAAAAAGTTTATATTATTCGAAATAAACTTCTTTTTTTTATTATTATTATTTATAAAGTTTTTAATTTTTAGGATACTGTATTTTAATTTCTCTTTTAAATTATTTAATTTTTTTTTAATTGTAACAACGTATTAATGAAAAATTACTACAGTCTGAAGTAACAAATTCTTTAATGATTGTTAGTTTTTTTTTTTCCCAATTACAGTATAGTGTATTAATGGAATTATCCGAATTATTGACACGAAATGATTTTCGGTTTTTTGTTAAGGAAAAAAGAAACCATATAAACAAAACAAAATAGAAACAACCTAATAATGCAATCTAATTACGAGGAAATGATAGGAAAGTCTTATTTGATTTCGACAGCGTGTCACCGCACGTCACTTTGGATCGCGATGACTTCGATTGGTCGAATGGCTTCATCCAACAAAATCGCTCTTTTTATGCCATCCCATCTATACAGTACCGTATTTTTTTTTTTTGGTACAAAAATAGAATGTACAGTATTTATAAGATTTATTTTTGAACCTTTTTTTAAAGTTACAGTGGGTAAAAAAAGTATTGGCAATGCATGTTTTTTAAGCAGAAAACTGAAAAATAAATAAATAATTATAAA
>JAQGAZ010001521.1:0-28321 GCA_034692225.1 Polydesmus complanatus
TGATTGGTCGAAAACGCCTCCCACACTAAATCCCTGCAATCTGATTGGGGGGTGCTACAAATCACTACACTACTGTTATTGAACATTTCAGCCATTTCAAATTCCACTCTAGTTGTTTGGACCGCAAAGCTAAATCTCAAAATCCATTATGCTCAACTTTTTAGGATACGCATTTATAGAAAAATATTTCATTCTTTCGGATGGATTTTCGTAGCTGATACAATTTAATCTTTTTTTTTTTTTTTTGTTTTGATATAACGGGGATTGCACTTTAGTTTTCATCTACAACTTGAGAAAAATGTTGACTTCATTTAAATTTTCTAACAAAGTTCAATCCAACCCTTAATTTTTTTGTTATCAGCATCGTTCAACTTTAAAATTATATCAAAGTGCTTTGTCGAATCATGTGCGGGTTGTTGCACAATAATCGTTCACGACATTAAATTCTTTGTAGTACAGTATGTTTAAAAGTCGATAGAATAATATTATTATAATTTCTATAAATACAAAAAGTATAGGGCCTATATTAATTATTTTCGATTCATTGTTAAAAGGAGTCTTAATTTTATATATTTTTAATCTATTCAGAAATATTATAATATTTTATATAATGCTAAGCTGATGTTAAATATTGCACACTATGCAACAATACTGTATTAAGAATATTGTATTATGTAGAGGGTGGGTGACTGACCAACTTAATTTCTTATTTGGGTATCTTCCGAAAACGTTAGAACAAAAGGAGAAAAATCTAATCAGTGAAATCAATATCTTTTTTATTTATTATTCTCGTATTTCATTCTTATCACTTAATTTTTTATTCACTGTTAAGATTTGCTATTAAAAGATATTTTTATTGCGATGATTAAAATCTTCCGTATTAAAGCGCACTAGTGACGCAGTGAAGTTGCTGACGTGTATCATTTGAATATTTTGTCTTTAATATTACAGTAGGCCTATAGTATGTGTGTTGTTAATAAACCCTATTTAAAGAATGGAATATCTTGGTGAATCCAACATTGCAGTGTATTATGTATAATTAGTGATACAAAATTATAATTGTTGAAATTATAATTAAATTTTAATTTATATCTAGCAAATAGTGCATTGAAAACAGCCGCCAGCATTTATGGATTTAATGCAGGCAAATTAGTCATTTTAACTAGTCAAAAGTATACTTTTTATTTCTTATTTTTTTTTTTTTTTTTTGAAAGGTGGTAGTTGCACAATCTGTACAAGTTGGCATCTTCTGAATTTACATATTTTTTTTTTATAGGAATGCAGGTATACGGTATGTACGTAAAATAAATGCGAAGTTAGTCAGGGCGTAATTGAATTATTTGTTTAAAGTATTATTTAATTTTATCAAATTTAGAATTTCCGTACATGCGCGATGAACTGCAATTTGCTCTATATTAAAATAAACATCGATATTGGTTGCTGTTATTTAACTTTAATCGATATTGAGTAAACTACTTTCTGCTCGACGATGTTTATTTTGTTTTAAAAAAACCGACCTATTTGACTCTTCATTAAATGGAAAGTATCGTATTTGAGCGCTCGATTTTGCAAATAACATTTTCTGAAAATATTTCACGGTTGGAAACCAAATCTTTCTCAAGCAGAAAGAAATTGGATTAAAACATCTGTTTTTGAATGGAAATTGGATTACGCTAAAAGAAACGCGTACGCCTAAGCAATAACATACTCTTATCTATTTATTTCATTTTATTAAGTTTTTTTAAAAAAATAAGCGTGGGGGGTTCTAACTACACTGTTACTAAGCTTAAAGTACGAGTAAACTTAACTACGAGTAAATGAATTATCGAGTTTTCTAAGTTTTGATGGTCTCGCATTAATAGAAAATAATATAGAGGCTTTTATTTTTCATGTGATCTTTGACAAGCAATTTCAATTACTGAATGCTGTTTTTTTTATTATTTTGTTTTAGGAATGCATGCTTAGAATATAAATTATGCATTACTAGTTTTGCAAAATTTTATAATTAATCAAAGAAAAACTAAGTAATTTATAGTCTGATTAGCATGGGCATAGAGTTCGCAATGTTATACATTATGACGAGTATAAATACTTTTACGCCATTTCTTACTACCGTTACTGTATTTAATTATTTTTTTACAAAAATAATACCGGTATGTGCTTTATTAGCTATAATTATGAAAGCGCCAATTAAAACACCTTCTGGATTAGAATTAACAACCGGCGAATTGTATAACTTAATAGACTCGTCCAAGCGCTATACAAATACACACCGATATAATACTGTACATAATAATTATTAAATGTTTTATTTTACTTAGAATCAATTTTTGCTGCTGGCACTCGAATGTCAGAAATTCACTCAGAAATTCGGCAAACTTATTTTTATATAAAAAATTGACCAGAGTAGTTAAACGAATTTTATCAAATGCGGTACTGTAACTGCGGTTTTCTGTTTTCTTTCCTTTCAATTTTTTTTTAGGCTTTATCTACCAATTTTAACGCAGTACGGGGTCTGTGTATCGATGTGAAAATCTATGGAAAGGAAGGCGATAAAAAGTTGAACCAACAAAAAAAAAACAATGTGCAAGTGAGGCATTCGAAAATTGCGTGATGCAATATGGTAAATCTTTGTGCGCCTCGTGACTGTAGTTTGGGTTTTGACATGCTGTAATAACGACCATCTTTTCGCAGATTAATGAATAGATTGAGGGATAAACAAAAATACGAGAAACAGAGTGCGTGTGCATCTTCAAATGTTATTGCAAAGAAAGAAATAACGGGAGTAGCGCAAAGTAAATATGAGATGTAATAATACCTTGGGCAATTGCATCTACAATCAGCGCTTTATTGAATCGCGACTTATATCTGCCCCCTTTTTTTTCTACTTGTAAATTATTGCCGACCAAGTAACGTGAAACGGAAGACATTTCATCATTCGTTTCATAAATCTAGGATTTATAGGTCTGTAAGATAGAACTCACTTATAGTACGTATCAACTATTTCTTTATAGCTACTATTTTAACGAGATGTTTACATTCCTTGGAAATCTTGGAATCGACAAGGCATCACATGCTCGCCTGATCGCTGCAACACTTGTCCATTCCATTACAACTCATGTTTATATACATAACATGTATAAAAGCACTCGCATTCGCACTCTATTTCCTTGAAAGGATTCTAGTCTAAATGTATATAAGATTTAAGGTTCAATACAACTTTTTTTTTTGCGAAGAAATAAAAGTTAAAGGATTTTTTTTTTTATCTACAAGTACCTTATTTATTTTTTGAAATAAAATAAAAGTAGCAAACTTAAATTATTTAACAAATACTATTTAAAACCAACTGCAGTGTTCTTTTTGTATAATATTATATACAATATATACATAATATTATATATCAAATTATACAATAGAATATTATTAAATACTTTAGCTTTTACTTTTTTTTTAAAAAAAAATCTAGAATTTAAATACGGTAATACATGTACAGTATGTACATGTACTAAAAATGGAAATTTCAATTAGCAGTAGTGGAGTGCAATTGTGATTTAATTCGCTAATAATGGTTTGAATTTTAATATCGTAGTAAGTATTTCGACCTTTTAAATAATAAACGGTATAATAAACTGGACGGTATTGTATACATGCAATTTTTTTTTTTATATTAAAATTAGTCGCCTTCAAGCACTGATAATTAGCGATATCAGGTCATATTAAATGAGATAAAAATAACATTTTACTCTTAAGATTTTATTAAATGTGCGCGAACGTCATTCCATTCTTAACTTTATTTAATTATTACATGCCCTGGCATTTATGCGTTTGCTAATCATTGACAGAATGAGTTCATCTTCCAACATTTTTGTGAAGCAATATTATTTACATTACTTTTAAAAAAACAATTTGTGGTTTCTAGTTCATTTATATTACGTGGATTATACGGTATGATTTAATTATTTCCACTGCGCAATACAATTTCAATATAAAAATACTCGTCATTTGAAATGTGCCAAATTAATTTTTATTTAGCTAGTAATATGAAATTGGGTTGAACTGATTTTGATTGGCAAAATCACTTAGTTCAAAACGAAAATTATTAGACAACTATTATTTTATTGTTTCACCCGATATTACGGTATAAAACAAAGGACAATATTAACAGAACAAAGCGAAATAAATAAGTATCGGTACAAAACTTTTATTTCTGTCTTTTATTTTCAAAGATGTTTCAAAATCTCAATTCAAAGCTTTTAATTAACGCGTTTATTGGATAAAATTGCTTTCAGTTTTTTTTTTTTTTTTTAAGATTTTTTTATATATCGGTATACCGTACTGTATACTATACAAGTAATTGCTTCTGCAATTCAATTATAGTTAACTCGAGCTCTGTATTTTTTTTTTTATAATTAATTTAGCTTTTCATCTATAGTAGTTAACAACTTACTACATCACTAATTAAATATCATTGCGTTTAATTATGAAACAAGGTACTGTACTAATTACATTTATTGAGTTTGACGAAGTTAATTATAATTATCTCAGGTTTAACAGCTCATTAGTTAAATGAAAGAAGATTGCAATTTTTTTATCATTGGATATTCAATTATATACGGTGATTAAAGTGCTTATGAATGCATTTACGGACGGTTTGAAAATAAATGCTGTAAATATTCCGTTAATAACTGTTCCAAATTATAGTGTTTGGTTTAATATTGGCCTTTGTGCCGCTTATTTAACATTTGCCTAGAGCGGTGTCAATAGATTGGAAGGTGAAATGTACAATCACAAAATTGTACGTGTAAACTCGTTTGCCGAACTAAAATAGCTTTCAGCGTAGCAAAATAATATGCAAGTTACTCGGTGACGGTAATGCGAAAATAACACGAGTGGCTGTACGTGGCGAAACTGTTATTTAAGTATTAATCTGTCATTCCTAGCTGGCGCATTAGATTGAGTAGATCCTGACTGGGCGATCAAGTACTACATTTATTTACCATTTATATTAATTCTGTCACGGAAACTCAGCGAAAGAATTTGTAGCGGCGAAAGTAAATTAGTGGCTTGCCGAAAACTATGCTGAGAACGGCTTCAATTACTAAGCAATACACTTCTCTCGCTTACCGCTCTCCAGCATCCTTGTTTTGCGGAATTTGTAACACGACGTGATCTAGGACAAGGTCAGCGATTATTTTTTTAATATTAATAATAATTGAGAATAAAATTTCTAATATTTTATTTTGTGACATTTTTATGTTTAAAATTTAACTGAATAATAATAATTCTGGATAAAAATGCCGTAGTCTAGAGCCGGGTCTGCTTATTGATTTCGGAAATTTGTTTAAATTCGTAAAATTTTAAGAAATTTGCTGGCAATTACATGTACTGGCAAAAAAATTGTGCCATATTTAATAGTAGATAATTCCCTAATGTTGTTTGCTTTTTTTGGAATTTATTATTTTTTTAAACTACGTGCATAATTATAAAGGTATAATTGGCCTACAGTATTTTATAAAGTTGCTGCTTGCATTATTCTCATATAATTATTTATGAATTGGTTAACCGCAAATTTCATCGATGATTGATTTGCTTACAATCATGTACAGTAGAAGGCAATTGCGCGTGATGTAATCGAGGTTTTGAAGCAATTTACTGATTTATTTTAATCGATAATTCACTCTAAAAATGTGGAATAGAAAAACTTGTTTTATTAACGATAAAATTGAAATGATTTTAGTTTGCAAATTTGCTCCTGCGGCTATGATTTAAGTGAGAGAGGAGCTGTGATTAATGTTATTCCCATCGCTTTTAATATATGCGAAACAGTTTTTTTTTTGCTTCTAGCTAAAAATTAGTTACGCGTAACGTTCATAAAATTGTGAAAATAAATATGTAAAGTGCCTCACCTTGTATGGAAATTGTTTCTTGAGGCAAGGTACACGCTTCATAACGCCTTGCAAGTATTTTGAGGCAGGCATCTTTTTAATCGCTTTAGCACCTCATTTAAAAACGCTCTTTCATCTTGCTGTGTGCCTGTATACCGAATTTAGTTTACGGGCTCAACCATAATTTATTCTTGTTTGTATTTTGGGTTTCTCGTGATGTATAGTATATTATGCAGTATTGCTCTGTAACATAAACTGCTGTACCGATCCAAGTTTGAAACAACACGTATCGGTATGTCAAAATAATGCAGAAAAAAATTTAAATTAGTTTCTTCAGTGCGATGAAATGTAACATTTTTTTGTCTGAGAAATGTTAGGAACATCGCTTTTGTAAATAATTAAAACTAAATTGCTCATCCGAGTGTTTAATTCTGTAACAAGCATTTCTAATTGAGTTAAAGGGTCTTGTTTTTAATTAGTATTTTTATTTATATTTTACGATGCTCTCGCGCTTGTCAATTGAGAGCGTTCAAGATTATCAAGAGTTTAGTTGAAGGTAGATTTTTGCATGTTATTATGTTTTTTTATTTTACATTTTTTTAACTTTTTTTTTTTATTTTTTTTTTAACATTTTTAATTTCTTATTTGTGATTTGTATACGTGACAGCATTAAAAAGCGTTAGATTAAACTATACTTTAACGTAGTTTTTTTTAAATACTGATTTTTTTAAATACAGAGTGGGGCGTAGAAGCAACCTTTTTTGAAAAGTGAATAAAAAAATATTTTTGTTGATAAACAAGATTAAATTATTTCTTTATCATGAAGGAACATGACGGCAAGGTTAGCTCATGTTAATTTAAACAAAGTATTTGGAAGGTGTTTGCCGCGGTTCTCTACGCACTTTTTCTGACCATTTTCTTTACAGTAGCATACATGTTTAAATATTTCGACAACAATTCGGGATATTTTCTGCCGAACAACAATCTTCGGCTGCTTCAGCCGACATTATTGTGGATAATTTTTTTATGGTTTTCTAAATAAATTAATTTTTATTTTCTATAGAAAACTAAAATATTTATTTGCATACTGTATTACATTTGGAAAGTTTTTATTTGAATGGAATCTAACGTTGTAGAATACCTTAGAAAATAATGTTTTAAAATTTATTTTCGTATGAATTTTCAAAGATGTATAATATTTGTTTTTATCAGACTCGGAATTTTTATTTCTGATTTATAAAGATGAGTTTTAAAATAAATAAAAGTTTAACTTAAAAAACAAATCTGTACAACGCAATGCTTTTGGATATCGTTTGGTTTTATCTTCAAGAAATAGAATTACTCATAAATAAAAATGGTTATCGGCTTATGCGGTATAAGTAGGCTACAGACTGCGTATACTGCACAGGGAAAAAGAGGCGAACCGTTCGTTCTTTGTTTTCTTTACTCGAATCAAAAATCGTTACAGTCGTTCGAACATTTCATCCTAGCAATATTTGCATTTCAAAAATTTTGAAAAATGTATAGCCTATAATATTTTAATTTTGGTTGCGTTTTTCCCGCAGATGCGACTGTCGTGATCCATAATCGATTAGCTTATTGTTTTAATTTTTATCTCTACAATATATCGAAAGATAGTTATTTGCGTGAAACCGTTCTAACCAGCAAAAAAGATGCGTTGTATAATTTTTTAAGTATAGCATAATAGTACATAAATATGTATTAAAAAAAAACTGCGTATATCATATATTTTTTTTTTAAATTTTGCTGTCCAATGGACAGCGGGGCCTATACCATAGCCTATATAATTTTATAGACTTTCTTCACCTGGAAATTACTTTGCACAACTTTCTGAACTAATTCTTTCCTTCGTCACACAATTGCAATCGCTTTCTTCATCAAGTACACTTTAGCACCAAATCAACTCCTATACTGTATTGTATTTATCGAAGAATGAAATACAGTTTAGCAAGGTGAAATGGCCCTGATATTCAGTTTCTCGCCGTACACTTTCACTTTCTCCGTCATTTAAAGATACTTAACTGGAGGCTATAAATGGAGAAATGAAGAGAAGTGAAAGAAAATAGTTCGCATTTTTGCAATGTGCTCGCCACTTGATTGACTAAATCTCAAATGTTACGATCTTCTCTGCTGAAGAATACGCGCCATCAAATTTGATTACAAAGCCTATTTCTGGGATTTGTTTAAGAAAAGCAAGGAAGCTACGGTAGATTGCAATTAATTTCAATTGATGGAGAAATTTTGACTTAGATAAACTTAAATTGCATTAAGTTACTATAGAAGCAAACTTTTCCTTTCTGTTAGTGCGAAATAATTGACCTTGCCACAATATGCACTGCTTTTGTGGAATTTAGCTTCCTAAATAAAAACGAAATTTAGACAGATACTGTAAAAATTGGACAGCCTTATAATTAAATTTCGTGATGTCATTGACTTGTGTAGTATTTTAATTAAAAAGTAAGAGAATAAACCGTGTAAATGTTTTGAAGAACACGGTCCGCATTCATTGCAAAGTTATTTTTTTCTAATTATTTTCTTTTTTAATTTGCTGACAGAACAACTTAATGTGGGTGTTTACCTGTATTTTTACAGTAGGCCTCCATCTATACATTTTATTTAAATTTCTGTGCAGTGTTTTTTTTATTAGCGGTGATTGTTATTTCGATTACAGTAGTTGTGCTTCTTTATGTATTGCGATTTCTGCTTTTTTGTGTGTAAATTTGATTTATATGACTAAGGTCGAAGTGTCTTGCTGTAAGTTATTGTAACGGAGGTTGGCAGGAACGTGAAATGAAATGAATGAACGTTTTATTTTTATAAAATAAAGACATGTTGACATCTGTTACTCTAAATATAAAAAGGGAAAATAAACAATACCGGTATAAGAAATAAACTTTTTTTATTTTGAAGTCGAAATAATAGTGTTTTTACTTTTTGGCAAACGATGTTGTCAATTATTTACTTTACGAGCTTAGCAAAGAAATTGTTGAAATTAATTTGCCAAATGCTTTTTATCGGATCTAGATTGCACTACCTAAAGTAATGAAAATTATTGTTTGAATGTTATGGTGACGTTAACTGCACGAAACTGACGATAGGGAATAATCAAAATAAATTAACAGTAAACTGTAATTGCCGTTTACCACATAAATTAAATTAGTACAGAAATACCATTTTGCAAGAGATTTCTGACAAAGAGTTAAGTAAAATATTTTAATTGTGGTTTCTTTGTAAGTTTTTAAATGGGGTTTGAACCAAATTAAAGCCTTTATGAACGCAATAAATTGCAAAATTAAAGATTTGAGCGCATTTGTCATTTAAAGAACATTGTAATGTAAATACAAAACGCTTTGTTGTGAAACTATTTTAACTCGACTTATAAAAGACACATCAAAGTTAGCACCGACTCGAAATTTGGCTCTGATTGAGCTAAAAGAACAAAAAGTTGACTGGGCATGCGTCACTGTCACGTGTCAAATACATTATTTTTCTCAAGGACCCTCATATTTTGGGACACTACTGTACCGATAATTGGTACCGGGATTTAAGGTTTCAAGCAGGCCGGCCTATATTTAAAATAAAGCTTTGAACCTGATTTCTTGTTGTTTTGGTTTTGGCTGTCCCATCATGTACTCTTATTAATAAAAGTGTTTTATCTATTGAGAAAAAATGCATTTATTTTCATGGGCACGTTTCATAGAAAATTGCTTTTTTATTTAATCGAAGCATATTGTACGAAACCCAATGGCGTGACATCCAATAAAAGCAATTATAAATTGATAAAAATTCTTGATCATTTTAAAATTTAAATTACGTAACATATTGTGTATTTTGCGCCTCGCTGGTTCGGCGCTACTTACCGTAGTTTAATTTATTCTCATTATGTGCGAACAAATGTTTCTATTATTAATCAAACATCTTACACTAACTCGTTATCGACCAAAAATATTAACGAATGGCGCTGGTGTTGTTGCTATGCGCCCGAATTGATACCCAGAAAGATTAGATCATGTAACTTATGTTACTCGTACGTTGTTAAAAGAGTCGATTCACTCTCACTAACTTTTGCAAGTGAAAATAAAACAATTAATACAGTATTGGTTGCATTGAAAAAACTACGAGTTAATTAGATCGGAAATAATTATTTATTATACAGTTTTAACGTAGGTATACATGCAGAATACTGTATACAGAACAGTACTGAAAGAGGTTTCTATGGCAAACAATGTTTTAAGAGGTGAACGCAAGGCTTATTTTGCCATAGAAAGACCATTTATTTAATTTAATCTTAAAAGCCAAGTTGAATTTTCTTAACAAGTGGGAAGAGTAAAACACATAAAATAATTAACAAGTCTAGATTCTTATTGTAGAATTTAGCTTGACGAGTATAGAGAGTGAATTGGCGTTCCGAATGTCTCCAGCCAGCTATTCATTAGATTGGAGAGAACGATTAATCATGTCGGCTGGTTTTTTTTTTTTTTTCCATTTTGTGCTTTTGTTAGGTTTACTTTTCTTCCTGATGCACACAATTCCTTGCTATTGAACGTTTTCATCAAGACTTGATGTTACTCTTAAGAGCATAGCACGATAATTTGAAGATGGAAATAGCAAATCAATAACTAGTCATTATTACAATGTTTGCCAGAGAATTCCCCCCCTTTCCCTCCTTTAGCGGAATAAATATTGAATATAAGAGCTTGTTGTTAAAGGAGCAAGGAATCCTGGCTACTTTTCCAATTTTTGGTATTATCAGATCGTGGTATTATTTAGGATCGTGCGCAATAAATGTATGACAAGCAAATACATTATTGATACCGGCATACGAGTATAACAGATTTCGAAATGTCGTAGCTAAATTTAATATTCGAATTATAATTGTATGTAAGATATTAATCTGTGAAGCTGAAGAAGTTCGCATGCACAATGCAGCATAGATTTATTTTGTTCAAATAATAATTTCAAGATGACATTTATCAAGATTACCGTTGTACGTTTGTTAGAAGAAAAAAATTGGCATTTAAAAAGCTTTTTAAATTTACAAAGCAAAAAAGTAAGGGAAATATTTACGCAAGCGATACATACAATTTTATATACTGTTTTTTAAAATATTTAAATAAGAGGTAAAAATATTCTTTTTTTTTTACTTTTTTAAAAAGATAAACTCTTGGTTTATTAATAATTATGTGAATCTTCTGATTTGCATTTTTACAATTTGTTTTTATTAGTTGAATACTGTATATCCAAAACTTTTGATAATTTTTTTCGAAGCTGAACCTTGTTAAATTCTGAAGATTTTTAATTTAGTTTTCATAATAATTATACATGCAAGATTTTAACATGAAAGCCTAAATATTAGCATCATAAATTTAAAATTTTAAAGTTATTTGATACGACCTTACTTTTATTAATTTTATTATTAAAATGTTACTCGAGAAAAAAAATGGGTAGCCTACTTTATTGAAAAAAAAAAAACATTTTTTTTATTCGAGGAGCCTACAGAAACCATTACCCGTATTGATATTCTTATCAGATAGGAAGTGTTGGATTAATTTAATATCCTACTGAAATATCTCGAGAAAACTCTGAAACTGGAGCCCTTTACTGCATCAAATAATTTCCGCTGCTACCTGAGGCATACATGTTCGATTTTTAGAGAGCCAAAAAAAAAAAAATTATTAAGATGCTTGGCTGATTCTTCATGAATATTTAATGGCTCTTTTTAAAACTTAAATTATCAGCGGTGCTTACATTTAAGGATGTTTTGAAAGACTTCCGATTGCATTTCGTCTGAAGGAAGTTCTAGCATGTGCCTCACTTTACTTTATGAAGAACGTAGATGAAACGTCGAATATTGATCGTAATATCGATAAAAATGCACAGTAACTTAATATTAGAGGATCGAGTGTTCATCAAAGCATCTTTTTTTTTTATTTAGAAATGCAGTATTTAGTGGAACAGTAAAAATGCTCGACCTGAATTTACTCCCGAGAGATATTGGTTGAATGGACCGATATTTTTTTTTATTTGCAAAATTTGGACACATACTGTACAAGTATATAAAATATTTATTAGTGACAAAAAATATAATTGGAATAAGTGCGGTCAAATTACACATGCACAGTGTATCGAAAACCTGATTACCGGGTTCGGATAACAAGACTATGGTAAATACAAAGCGGCTTCAAGCGCTCCAAAGATGAATCCAGAAGCAAAGTGCGAAAACCAATACCGCTAGTTATAATTTTTTAATCAGTTTTTTAAGAAAATTGCCCCAAATTGACAACAATTACTAAACACTAAAACCTTAATTTCACCAAGATCTTGATCTCACTATAATGTGATTGACGTGATGATTTCATTGAAATTTAAGTCAAAAATTATAATTGTCTCACAATTCCACTACTTTCCATCAATTGCTTTTCAGAAACTGGTCAGCGCTTTTTATTGAATTATTTTGCAGTATACTGTAATTATATTGCAATCTAAATAGAGTTTGCAGCGTGTTTCTAGTGGCACATATGGCCATAAATGTGTCACTCTGGTCATTAATGGTCCTCTGTTGTCTTTGTCAACGCTTGCGATTAGTAAATTTGGGTGTTGGGTGTTGGGGGGGGGGGGGGGGCATGCTGCATACCCATACCCGCGTTATAAAGTATCCGCGATATAGTCAATTTTTTTTTTACTGCTTTCTTCACTTACATTGGGACATGGCAGTACCCGCGGTATATTCTATTCCGCTGTACACTGAGGCGCGTTATAAAGGAGTTTCAATGGAAATTTGCGATAGGACATTGTACTTGCTGCTCTGGAACACAAGAAGGGTTGTCCTAATTAATACTCCGAGAGTATGAGGCATTTACCCAGGGGAGATAAAATCATTTCTATCAAATTAATTAATATTTTATAATTACGAGGTGCCAATCTTGATGTAATTTACGAGTATAATGCGCAATTACCGTATTAACCCGAATATAACGCGGCATCGGATATAACGCGAATTGTTAGTTTTGGAATGGGAATGAAAGTAAAAATTTAATACTTCACTGCATAAAACAACCCGAATATAACACGAATGTTTTTTAAAAAACATATTTTCAGTAAAAACTACCGCGTTTATTCAGACTAATACGATATGTTTTTTTATGCGGTGAAATGCCAGTAAAATAAATTGGAAGATAATTATTTTATTATTAATTGTTTATTGTACCAAAAAATATTTTAGTATTGATAAGAAATTTAAAAGTTAACAAAATAAATAGGGGAGAAAATCTATAAAATATTTGAAAAAATTATTCTACGGCGGTTAAAAACTCTTCAGTTTTCATTACTGTTAAACTTTAAATGTTATTAACATGCATGACAATTTTGATAAGTTGTGCTGAAATTGACTAAAATGTTTTCAATAGATTTTGTAGTTACAGTATATAGGTCTACTGTATTTTGACAAGTATTATTGTGCTCTCAATCGACGGTTCATCGCGTGGAACTTAACTTATTACTGTATTGACTTGTTTATCTTCGGGTTGAATATTTCAGTTTAAGTAATGTTATTTCCATTCCATTTTGAAGTTGCATGTTCTCTAATGTTTATTTAAACGATTACGGTACGCTTATTTTCTAAATTTAAACATTATTTTTTCTATTAAGTAGATATCTTTATTTTGGAGAGCAGTGAACCGGAGCCGCGGTTAGAAACAAAATACTGTTGTTTTTAAGATAATATATACCGTAATGGACATGTTAGTATGTAAGTGTGTACATGTAGCTCTGGCGCCTCAATTCGATCAAATTTATTAAAAATATTGTAATATATGGAGTTATTTTTGTAGAGATATACTGTAGTTGAAAACGATAATATGTGAAACCTGAGAAAATTATTAAGAGAAAACCAATATTTTATTTAATACTTTTTAAGTGTTTTGTAAACATGAAAATATTTTCTATAAAGTGTGATACTGAAGCTACGTGCTGACGCACTTGTGCAAATACAGTTAGTTTAAGAGTTCATTATTCCTAGGCAGTGTGTGATTAATATTTTGACAGGCGTAGGTTTTCGCTATTTTTTTTATCCAAAAATATTTTTTTGTTTTTAACCTAGCTTAAGTTCGCTTTAAAAAATGCGCGCATGTTGACCTACGTGTTTTTGAAAAGAATCCTTATACCCTAGCAACTTTATTTTATATTTGAGGTGATTTCTACACGAAATATAATACAATTTTAATAATTAGTATTGAACCAAGAAATTGATAGGCCTTCATAATATCATTATGACATTTACTAAGATTTTTTTGTTTAACCTGATCTATAAAAGAAATAAACCGCGACTTCGTATTTCGTAAATAATTATAACTTACGTATTATCAAATTACACTACCAATAATATACTTGACGTCAAGTAGGCCTATAAACGGAATTTTAAACCTAGACCAAACATTTCACTAAACTTTTTTTTTAAGAAAAAAGAAATCATTAGCGTATCGTGTTACGTATACACAAAAAAATATGTTTCAGTCATATTCATTCAATTGTACAATATCCGCATGGAGAATGTTAGCCTTAAACTTTTACGGCATTTTAATTAAAGATCAAAGAACGCGGCCGATTTCAAAGTTACATATACAGTACGCTGTGTGTGCGGAAAAAAACCTGATGAAGTTAGTACCTAATCCTTTTAACAATATTATTAAGTAAGTTATTTTAATGACACATGGAAAAACTTTACTTTAATGACTTTTTTGTTAACATTTAAGCATAGTTATTATATTTAAGTGTTCAATTCTGTGTTCAAAATACTAGTACAATGTACATGTACATGTACTTGTTTCCTCTTTCCGCCTCAACACACGCAGCAAGACTATATGATGCTCTGATTCCAGCTTGATCGAATTCGTTCTATGCCTGTAGCATTCGTTGGCTTTAAAGTTTTGTTATTTTGTCTTGTAAACTTTTTCTTGCATCACACCCCATATTTCGTAACTTACCTAATTTAATTCTGGGATTGAAGAAGTGCGCCAACGTATGATTCAGGCATGAGACGAACTCGATTAAGCTGGAATCGATGCGGCGCCTAGTGAGTGGGTATAATGGGTGAATAATTAAACACAGAGTGGAGCAATAATTAAATATCAAAAAAAAAAAAACCGTTGAGGCTTATGGCCAAGCTTCCTTGCTAGTATTAAGCTACGGAAGCTGCAATCGCCCGAACTCGTAAATAGGTGGCAATGACTACAGTATGATTTTTGGTTCGGTTCGGTTAGTTTGAAATGGGCGATAACATACTGCGCCTATTGGTACATAGTTTAAGATGACTTACAAGGGCTAAGGCCTTCGGCCATTGATATACAGTGCATTCCTAACCTAACCATGAATCAATAACGTCATCTTAACGATTTAACCTATCGCAGTAGCGAGGACTGCGCGACATATACGCCGGAAAGTCACATCGATGCTTCCGTAGCGTCGAATAGGGTTTACGACACTTAATTCTATGAGAGATGAATGGCCGTAAGATCCAAAAAGTTTTTAAAGTGAAGTTATTTCATTCGTGTTTTTTTTTTTGTTTTTTCATCTACCGGTATTTTTTTTTGCTAATAAATTGAAATTAAAATGTAATTTGTTGTACGTGGGCTGATGAAAAATAAAAAGTGGCAATGCGAATGTCTGTCAAACTCACGTACGGTCGTAACCAACGCTAATAAAGATACAAATTAATTATTTTTTGGCTTCTATTATAAATTTATTAGTACAACGAACAATTAAATTGCCCTTGCTTAATTTCCGAACCACAATATTGCACGCTGATTCGATCAACAAGCTATAGACCAAGAAAGCGGCGAGATGAGACGAAGGAAAATATAGGCTACGCCGCCGATCGAAACACGAGGTGGGGATATAAAAACATCGAAACTTTTCCGGAATAATATTTCTCGTCATAATAATGTGAGAGAAAAGTATTATGCAATGCCGCCCGCGCATATAAATCAGAATCAATAAGCGCATCGTCGAAGTGCGTACATATTGCTTCATAAAAAAACGTGTGCGTGGCTAACACTCTCTACCCGAAACTTACAAGCAGCATCAACAAGCGATGGATGTAAAACACTATCAACACGTAGATGTGACACTAGACTGTATTATTTAAAGGGGATTTTTTTAGATTGGAGCGGAATAGTTGATATCGGGTTTTGTCAAATTACGTGACAGGCATGAATGATAAGCTTGAAAAAGGCTGTCAACAATGCACGATTTAGGCACCAACACTTAGCTCTAATAACACTTGACAGCTCGGAGAAATTAAAATAATTCCGAAGGTCGTAAAAAATCTTTGTTGTCGTAAATAATTAATAATATATTACACGCATTTTTTTTTCTTCTTCCATTATCTCGTGCCATCCTGCCAGATATTTTATATTTGTGGATTATTTAATCCTGCTGCGCGACATATGCTTTAATGATTTTATATTAAAAAGACATCTGTTGGGGTTTTTTTGGCAGCTTTTCTTTCACATTTTGGGTAGACTTTTGTGGGCATGATATAGTTTAGCAGCAGGTACATTAATCGCACTGCTAGTCTTATTTAATGCGTTTTGTGTCATTATTTGATGGTTGCAAAAACTATTTCCGGCATTTTTACGTGTATTATAAGGTCGTAAAAAATTAAGTTTAGTGATATTTTAACGACTTGGTTGGGTTTTAAGATGTTTATAACGTTCAGAGACATAGTTGCCAACATGTGGCTTTTTATTTGAACGTTTATGACGACTTGTAAGCAAAGAAAGAAAAAAAAAGAAAAAAAAAAGAATTTAGGAGAGCGATTTATAGATAGTTTGATTTTAATTGAGCAATAAAATGTTGATAAAAGTAACATTATCAAACTAAAATAGTTTTATAAAATGGAACTTTTTAAAAACACCGCAAAAGAAATTAAATTTGAATTTTTTTGTGCAATATTTGAACTACAGTACATGTACCGATATATTTTTTAAAAAACCAAATTCAAAAAAACTTATTGAAAGTGTGACATAGAAGATTAAACTATAGCCAACACAATCGCTTGAAATATAATATAAGGCAGCTTAACAAAATACGGTGATTGACGCTTATCTAATTAGATTCACATATAAGGTGAAACATTTAAATTAAGGTTATTTTTTTTATTTAATTGCATTTTTTTATATTAAAAAAAATATGTACAAGAATAATAGGAGACTGGATTAAGCGTTTGAAATGTCTTAAACTGCTATACACTAGGTCTATAACAAAATAAATGTCATTTTCTAGGAAAGTTAAATATTTGTTAAATTATCTATTTTTTGTATACATAATATTGTACATGTACAATAATTATAAAAAAGCGTTAAAAAATGTACCGTTAGTTTATATTATTTTTTGTCTTTCTGTTTAATTTTGAAAATATTTTTACAGATAAAATTATGAAATTATTATTGTTTAAAAAAAATGTCAATGTTATTATAATTACGGTTAATAATTTTGTTTAATGTTTAAAGAGTAAAGAATTAACTTTTGCTTGAGTTTATGTTAAGTATATTATTGTTTAGCTGAGTTAGATCGGTCAGAATAAGACAAACCAACAAACAGCCCGCCGTATAGTTTGCTTAGATTTTAATGGGCTCGATTAGAGAACGTGTAGATCATTCTCTAAACAACTTGAGTTTTGTTATATCAACTCATAAAGAGGGTTTTATACTTGACTATGATAATCTGATTATGACAGTAAATTGCACTTTTATCTAATTAGTGTTGTATGTTGCACTCTTAGCCAACTGAAGTTGACGTTAATGACAACATCTCTTACGTTTAATTATAAATACAGTACGGTATGTGATTTTTTTTCGCTCTTACTGTATGTTGCAAAACCTTTTAAGCGCGCTCAACTTGTTTCACCTCAAATACAAGCGAATTATTTGTTTGTACGGAATGACATTTAAAGTTTTAATTAAGATGGAGTGCCACACTATGAAGTGTGCACACAGTCAAATGGCAAATTACGTTTGTTGTTTTAATTACAATACCACAACACGGCAACAAAATTCGCAATTATCGTTTTGTGGTAAAGATGTTTTTTTTTTAAATAAATTAATAATACAGTAACTTATTTGTCAACGGATTTCGTTGTGGACGCTATAAAATAATGTTTTGGATTATTTTTTTTTACCGTGGTTTTACTGCAGTGTTTTTTAAAATAAATGATGGATAAGTTCTGAACTAATTAATGATTGTAGGCCTACTTTGATAAAACTCTAGAGAATAATATATTGACGAAAGTTGATTTGATTAATATAAACTTTTTGAAAAACACGTTTAATATTACAATTTGTTTTGAATTTTATTTTTAACGAATGTTTTAGTAAATAAAAAAAATCGATTGATGTTTGAATAACATTTTTTTTTTTTTTTTAAATTTGCCCCCAGGGGAGAATGAATAAATAAATAAATAAAGTTATAATAAATAAGCAATAGTGTCATTGAATTCATTCTCTAACAAATAACTTAATCAAATAGTGCGCAATATTTCTCGGTACATTTCAGAATAGTCAATATTTCTAACAAATAGGAATAGGTGGTGGCAATACGTTTTATCAATGCAACAATCGAGAAAGTTTCTTACGGTTAATTCCATTTTACATTACTCGACAACATTACTCGAATTAATTAAGCAACCAATACCGGTATTAAATTGAAGATAGTTTATTTCTTCATCAATTTTTTTTTTTTTTTTTTCGATAAAATGATGAACACAAAAATATTGATTTTTTTCATCAAAGTTAAATTTTTGCATTATTTCGAAGGAGTACAATGTAATTTGAAACGTAGTTTTTAAATGGAATTTGAATATTTTCCGAAAGCCAAATTACAAAGAAAATCAAGTTTTCTAAAAAATGACTTTATTAGAACGACGTCGAGGGAAGTCATAAAATCTGCAAGAGCAAAAGAATTTACTTCCGTATTGGTAACCAAAGCAACCTGAAAGAGCAGGTGGTGCATTCACAGCTGTTGATGGAAGAGGTTAACGGGAAGATAGAAATTTTGAAATGAAACACACAAAAGACCCTGCTACATTTATATACATTTTTAGTTATGCTCAGTTATATTTTTAGTTATCTTATTGTCGAAATGCTAGATATAGATTTTACTTCACATGAAGCAGAAAAAAGCACAGAAAAGTAACTGCGAAACTGCTGAGTTTGAAAAGGTTAACAGCAGCATATTGAATAATATATTGAGCAGCATATTTATATGGCTCCGGTACTTTAAAGTTTTGGGTTAACTATGGAATATTTTATTTGATTGTAAGTAAACAATGCACTGCATTGCAAATACTCGTATGAGCATTATTTTCAACGAATAATTGTGCAGAAACTTGAACTTAACCGAATACAATTTAAAGTTTCTATATTAATATTATTAAAGTTGAAAATTTAATTCGAATTTTTTTTAAAGCTAATTAAGTTAATGTTAGTTAAGTTGGCAAATTAAAACTTTTAAAAGTTATCAAAATGCAATCATTAACTTAATTTTGACAAAAATGTGATAAAAGTCGGTTTTGTTTTCTACTTTCTAATTATATTTTAAATAATTGTTTTGCTTGGATTTAGCCGATTTTAGCAAAATTTGTTTTAAAACTGCTTTGATTTTATTTATTGACTTTATCAGCCAATCGAAGCTTAATCAAAAACCATTTAACTTTTTCGATTTGTTTCTGGGGTCATAAACAATCGAGTTGCAGTATATATTTACTCTAAAATACATGTAGTAGTGTTTGGAGATTGCCATTTAGGGATATAAATGTCAACTAACTCGGCAGTACAGTATAGATATTTAACGATAGATTTTGGATCTTCAACGTCTTTTACTTGATGTGTTTGATCAATCTATAACTAGGAAGTGTTGTTTTCTTGAAGAATGAAAAGGGAAGGGTTTCTAACCAGTCAGTGGATAAAATAATGAAAGTTGAGCTTTGTTGACGAAAATTGATGTTGGAAAACGTGTGATATAGCTGCCGAGTACATTTGCACTCGCTTCGCTGGTACTTTCAACGAAACTTCAAGCCTCCTGTTTATCTTTCACAACTCTTTCTACCATATTAACCTCGATCATTCAAGCTGAAGCTTACATTAATTTTCTTTTTTGAAAAACTAGTTTGTTAGCTCGGTGATATTACAGATTTCTTTTACAGTATTGCTGTTAATCGTATTCTGTACAGATAAAACTTTTAAAATTTGTTTACGGTTGTAATACTGTATGAATAGTATTTTCTATAAAAAAATATTATCAAAACTACTTTAATATTATTTTTTGAAATTCTAATATTTTGCTGTCATCCAATTTCATTTATTTATTTTTTCACCCTGACTTAATTTGTTGAAGTGATCGACTCATGAAATTTATTTTTCCGAGTCATTGATGGCGAAAGAAGGTTGGAAGTGTTTTTTTCCCCTTTTGAAGTTTCAGCTTGAATTTAAAGACATTTGTTTTCCAAATTTTTACTAATACCGTACTGTACTGTATATTGAATATACCGGGTGTCCGAAATGTTACTACAGTATACAACTTCCGTCGGCTATTAAAAAGTTGAAAAGATAAAAACTTAAAAAATGATGTGATTCTACAGAGAAACTCAGAAAGTTTTTTCTGGATAAAAATATTTTTTTTTTGTCAATTCAAAAAATAGAAAAAAAAGTTCAAATTCAAAAAATGACGTTTTTTAGAAATAAAATTTCCCATGCTAAAATATTTTTTTATAAAATATTAAATTTTTTTTTTTTCAAAAAAAAAAAAGATGGATTTTTATTAAATTGCTCTAAAATTATTTATGTTTTAATATTATGCATTTTTTAAAATAATTATATGCGTCTAAAATTATGGAAGTTTCAACGCTCTTTATGCTTTAAAATGATGCAGCTGAGCGTATTGAATGATCAAAAGTGGCACATAAGTCCGACTAAAATTTAGATCTTCATTCTAAAATTGCTCACATTTCGAATGTCCGCATCAATGTTTTACTAGTTACATTATTTTTTAATGTCCGTAATGTGCGTTTACGAGAAAGCTTATTTCAGTTAATGAAAAAAAAATACTTAGATTGATCAACGATAAGCGTTGACTTTTTTCTTAATTATTCATCAGCCCATGATTATTTAAAAGGGAATGAATAATACGGTATAATCAACAATGTTTACAAATTATTTATGTTTTGTCGATTTTAATAAGAAAGGTTTGTTTACATTAAAGGTAGAGTTCATTTTATTCACTGTATCAATATTTTTTTTCTGTGAATAAAACAGCATTTAATTTCAGAAAAGGTCTCTTAAGAGAAAAGATAATATTATACTGTACATGTACTAGATTTTTTTTGTGATGCAGTTAGCCGTATGTTACTTTAATCGTGAGCGAACTTATTTGATTTGAAAGCTGATATTGTTTAGTAAATTTCGGCAGTTGCAGTAGAGTGCAACTGTGATTGCACTTTGTATTTTCACAATATTGCAGATGTCATTAGTTTTCTATGTTGTCACTAAATGTATCCCAGCTTTTATTGGAGTATCTAATAGCTAAATGCTAAAAGAGTGAAAGAGTGAATTGTTGGGCTTCGACGCCATTTTGCTAATAAAGTCATCCCAAATCTTGAAAGATGTAATATATTCCCATGTACTCGTATATATGTTAATGTCATCAAATATTTTTCTAAGACGTCACCGTTACTCACCCCTTTATCTTTACGATTGCTGTATCGATGTAGATAGTCATTTTTTTTTATTGATTTTGTATCGTTTATTGTTGTTGCTATGTTAGGTGCGACTTAATGCGAACTGTGTGTGGGAGTTCGCATGTCATATTATTTATGACTTTCTTTATTTAAAAACGTTAATAAACAAGTTATTTATTGATTGAGAGAAGAACAATAAATTAACAAAAAAAAAATGCAATTAGGAATATCCCTTTACATTTAGCCTATAACAGTACCGTATCTAATTAATGTTATATAAAACGTACAGTACATCACTTTTGCGTAGTAACCGACGGAACTGTTACACTTTGTTTATTAATTTTATGAATATTAATCTAATTTTATTACTATTATTATATTTTAATTTTGTTTGGTTTACTGCTTATGTTACACGCTTATGTATACAGACTTGTAAGTCGTAAAGCCTAAAATTCTGCAATATCTCAATTTACTTGAGGGTTCCAATCGGAAAAGTATGGAAAATTGAGAAGACTTTAAGCGTTCGTTTGTTTCATAACTTTATTTACAACTTTAAATCACTGATAAAGAAAAAATCACGTAACATTTTGTGAACAATTAATTTACTGTGCCGAAATGTGAAAAAATATGGTTTACATTTTTGGACAATGTTTTTTTTAACATATAAAACCAAAGTAATTGGTATTTGCTTGTAATTAAAAAAAGACGATTTTACGCGTTTGTTACGCAAGGGACCTCACTTCAGATAACAATTCAGATTATGATCCCGTAATGAATTCAAAATACAATGTACATGTATACGACCGTAAAATTATTTGTTGGATTTGTAAGCCGTATTATCAATTGGTGTATTTATTCTTCTAAATTAAATATGGAATTTATCTAAAGCTTGATTAATGTGTTATTGCCTTTGATTCCATGAGCGAGTACTTTGATGTTAAATAACTCGCGTGGCCGTTATTACGTAGTATTTTCTAGTTGTTTGTGAAAGCCATTAAATTAAATCTTTAGGTCTCAATCAACGGCCTTTCCTTGCTGCAATTATCGATAGAAGAGGGAGTCAAAAGTTAAAACGTTTCTGGGAAGCTTTATTACAAGTGATAATATTATTATCCTGTATTCCATTGCCTGCTGTTTTATTTGCATTTTTTCTCGTACGGTTTAATATAATCTTTGGACGCGATAACAAAATGGGAATTGGAGCGACAAGTAAAATTAATAATAATATCCGTTACTTACCGGTAATTTTGTTTGCGTTTCTCGTTATTTCGCTCAATCAGGTGCAAAATTTGGCGAAGATTTATGATTTTTCGCCAATTTTCCATCAAATTTAATAATTGGGGAAAAGTTCTGGTTGACTTAATCTCTTATTGGTGGTCTCATTCGGGACCACCGATGGAATGTTTAGCTAATGATGTACCTAGGGCTTGTGATTATACATGTATTTGACGAGGGCATTTTACCATATTTGAACATGTAAGAAAACCGAAAGATTGAAATGGCGAGTAGAAGAAAATATTGTTGTATTTTGGAGCAGACGTCTCGCGTGTGCTTCACGCGTCGTTTAAGCCGTTTAATGGTCCCTCATGCTCAGACCCACACGTATATTTACGCAATTGTGAGCGGGGAAAAAACGACTTAATAGCATCGTCTAAAACTCTAAGATATTGCATTTCTGGCGTTTAGATGCGCTTCGTTAAAGTAAAAACAGTTTATTACAATTTCCCCGATAAAGCCGTAGCTTATAATCAACGAACTCAGGTGTCTTTTTAGAAACGGTCATAGTATGCATAGCGACCGTAGCTTATTTGTTTTGCAGCTAGAAAATATTGCTTTAATATTTTATGCAAAATTAAAAGATTATTAATTTGGTTACTGTCGTATTTAGTTACTGCAATTAGACATTACTGGCTATATTAGCCTATATAATCGACATTTTTTCATTTAAGTAAATACGGCACATTTAATATTCAATTACTTGGTATAATCCGTTCCGAGAACGATTTGCTATTTTATTTAATTTTATTTTATTATACATAGGTCTATTCCTCGTACATAATTGAGGATTAAAATAAAAAGATTTAAATAACTGATTAAATTGTAAAATTGTATTGCTTGAATATTGACCGGTTATTTAATGCTTGAGAGCAAAGCTATGATGGTTATGCTTTCAAATTTGGCATATAGGCCTAATGCTTTTATGAAGTGTGTAAATATTTACTTGTAGTTTTTTGTTACAACTTTTGTTTTTTTTTCTGACATTGATCTATGATGTATTGCTTGTTCTTGGCTTCGCAGATTATCTTTGACTTGTAATTATATTTTTTATTTTCGAGAAAAGCTTTTCAAGCTTCAAAAATATGAGTCTACTTGCTGATTTTATATACAGTATCATAAAAAAATAACGTAAGTGTACAAATCTGATCCGGAAGTCGCATACTTTTTAAGCGGAAATGGAAGACAATAGCGAAAGTTTCAATGGATATAAAAAATGTAACATTTCTTCACGACCGATAGAATATAAGTTGCAGGAAAACATAAAATTTTGCAGTATTTTTGTGTGTTCAGGCTTTAACATATAAATGACCATTTCTCCAGGGTGTACGTACTATTGTTTTGGCCATCTCGGAACATCATCTTTTACAATCGATATCTTTCACTACAAGCCGGCGGAAATCTTTCGTTTGAAGAATTGTAAATAAGGAGCATATAAAATGCATACGTCATACTCTAATACGGTGGAGATTGTTGAAACAAAACGCTTATTTAAAGGTGATCATATTGTTTGATCTAATTTGATGAAAGTTAGAGCAGTACTAGACCATCGCTTTTACTACCGTTAAAGCTCTTTATGCAAATTTGCTCGCAGTTTTCTTTGAAAAGCTTTTCGCGTTTAGAGATAGTTAGTATGCAATATTTGTTCAGCAAGACCGTTTCCTCAGGACAATCTCCTGGGAGAAAAATTTATTTCAAACCAAAATTAATAATATTGATTACTTACGGTAAATGCACAGGACAAACCGACCGCAAATATCGGGAGATTTTAATTAGTGACTAACGTTTTTTAATCTTAAAATACAGTAAAAACCGGTTATAGTGCGATTCAAGGGACTGAAGAAAGTTTGCACTATAAGCGGGATCGCACTATATATGGAAAAGGTTAGACATTTTAAATAGTGTTTTTTAATTGAAATGAATTTTTTAAATCCCATTTTTAAAATTCCTACGTTTGCAATAAAATTATTTTTAGAAAAATAAATTCATTCAAGTAGAGCGCACTATAAACGGAATTATTATACAAACTTTTAATGTCTGGGGACCAAATTAATTATAGTCGCACTATCAGCTGGCGCACTTTATGCAGTTTCTTTTAACGCATGTCCCAATGATGTTGTTCAAGGGACCGGGCAAAAAGCGCACTATAAACGGGTTTTACTGTAAATTAAATGCACTTGAAACTAATTCATATACAATGTACTGTACTGTATTTACAGTTTGTTTGATTATTTTATATTTTTGAAAGTTTTTCCTGAAAGTTGCTTCGCTTTTACCCCTTGTAAGAGGAAAAACCATCAATGCTTGCGTGCACTAATGGTTTATGATTTGCCGTCAATACGGCGTTGTACAATAATGTTCATATTACCTGTGTTTTCAAAAAGTTAGTACGGTACTGTATTGTAAAATAATTTTGATTTTTCAATAGACGTTCGATATTTTGATAAGGCATTATGAAACAATGTACAGTACCGGTAAATCAAATGTTTTAATTAAAATATTAACTTTTTATTAATCTGATTTTAAAAATAAATAAGAATTTTAATTCTTCTAGTCAATTTGCACTTAAATACGAGTATATTTTTGCAATATTTTTATATTGTAAAAAAACAAAAACAGAATTTAATTTTTACGTGTAGTTACGCAAATCATGACATTTAAATATAAATAGTATTAAAGTTCATAAGCTCGAGATACAATATTATTGTAATTCGATTATTTATTTTAACATATTTCGCTATTTTCGGTCGCGCGTTTTATAAGGTTGTTAAGTTATAAACTTTTTTGAATAATCGATTGCTACAGGAATACTTTAGATTTTGTGAACCGGAAGAGACAAAAAAAAAACTGAGTGTCTATGCCAGTTTTTTCATCTTATCCTGAACTTTCCCATCAGTTTCGAAGACAGAGTCGGAATGATAATGAGTTTTTTTTCCCCTTTTCTAAGGAAGTGTTCTCTTAAAAAAAATCCTTTTTGTCAAATTACATGACATGCATATTACATAACATTAATTTAGCAGACGACGACGGTCTCAACGGGATGTTAAATAAAATAATTTCTACGTACGGTAATAATAAGTTTAGTCGAATGCTATTCTCATAAAAGTTGATTTAGAAATCGAATGTAATTAGTGCATAATCACGTACTGTACAGATACTAATAGAATTTTTTTGTTTGTTTTTGTTTTACGAATATTTTTTTCCCTTATTTGGAATGTGCGTTACATCTCTCAATCTACTGTTTTTTTTTTTTTTTTTAAATATTTTTAAAATACCTTTGAATTTCAACATTCTTTCTCCTCCCGTGGAAAGCGCTTCTCAGGTTGCCTACAACTTGATTGAATTGTAAACGCTTAGTAAGCAAAAACCGAATATTTTTATTCAAGGAATTTTTGCCATTAAACTAGAATAGAGAAAAAAATATTGGTTTCTACGCTCGATTTGTAATACTGTCTGCGATTCTTGATGGAAAGAAAATTCCTAATCGAGTAGACTGAATTGCGTCGTAGGAAATAAGATTTTTTTTTGTTGTATTTCTGCCTCCTAACATTTTTTTTTCTTTGGGTGTGTAGTATCTTTCAAATGCCACCAGAGGCGACCTCTCTACTAGAATTTCTATATTATTCTATTGATTATTTTTATTTGAATCAATCTGAAGTGTTTAATATTAAATTTAAAAAAAAAATGATTCCTCAAATCCAACTTAATGACAATTTTTGGTTTTATTTTCAGAGCGTAGTTTTCCATGTCCAATCACACCCAGAGCATCCCAACTACGTCCAATGCGTTTCTTTTGATTTCTTCAACACAGCTGAACAGGAAACGGCGTACAACGTAGTCTGTATGATGGCCATGTATGGATGCCCATTAATTATAATTGTCTTCGCGTATACGAAAATCTTGTGGAAAATTTCGATGAAATCTAAAGAGACTAGAGGTGAGATTTTAGGTCATATAAGTGTGCATTTTACTTTACAACATTAGCAAAATACTTTTCATAATTAATTTTCTTTCATTGCTTAATCAATTCTATACTCAAAATAAACTAAATCAAAGAATTAGACTTTATTGAATGACAACTCAAGACAACTTTTAATGTTGGGATAATAAACTCGTTCACATTTCATACAATTATGTATTCAGTCATTACTACATGGACGATAAAATTACAGTATCATTCCAATGACTAATCTAGCTAAAAAGAAATTTATCCTTGTATGCAACCGCGTACTAACGAGAAAAGAGTACTTTTAGGAAAACAAAAGACTGATCCTGTATTGCATTTGCACTACTAGCATCGCCATCTAGTTTGTGCGCAGATAAACTTGCAATTGAGATTTAGTCGCGATTTGAGAATACAAAATTTTTAAGTTTTTACATTGCGATGATAAAAGCAGTTGATAAACTTTAGTTATAAAAATTTTGATTGTTTATCTGTAGAATGCAAATAGGTCGTTCTACTCATTAAATACTTACAACATGGTACTTCAATTGCTCGCATACGTAGGCCTATACTTAAAATAATTGCGTACCGGGATAAAGATTTCCCATTCATTCAACCCTGGCTGTAATCTAAGCTGATAATTATTAAAATAATCGTTTTCTAATGAATTCCATAAAGCTTCATCTCATAAAATATGATAGCTTTGCCCAATTATTTTCTATCATAAACATTAAATCTAAGGAGAAGTCATTTTAATTTAAATATGGGTTATTGCTCATAGGTTCAAGACAAATTATTATTTATTTGTTTTTATTGAATTAAAGTCTTAATTAAATTTTTTTAAAAAAACATACCGTCGAATTATTTGCTTTGGTATAGTAAATGAAGTATTATAAAGAGATAAAAGCAAAGAATGATCTATCTTAGAAATTGAGAAAAAAATGCAATGCAATGGAATAGAATTGATGCTCTTTTTGGGCGGAAAGAAAAAGTAGGCTACTCTGAAAAGCTGATATGATTAATATTTCATTCACCATAGTTTTCACGAAATACCGCATACTAATAATGCTCTTAGGAATTGATAATAAAAATGTTATTGAAGGAACAGCAACTGAGCGCAACTTTATCCGTTAACAAATCAATCGGATTAAATTCTAGGTTTAAAATGAAAATAAAAGAAATTATTTTCAAATTGGATTCATTTTTTTAACAAAAAATAAAAAAAAGTAACGGATGGCAAAATCATTTAGGCTTTACCTAAGAAATATATTTTCGAACTTTTTATTTTTCGGAAATATTAATACTGTAATGTCTAAGCGCATTTAAGAAATAAATGACAATAAATTATGGTCAATATTTTTTTAAAAAATTTGTGAATGGCAATTTATTTCATTAGCTGGGTTCAGAAATTAGCAAAAGTCATATTTAAGGCAAAAATTAGTCATTTATTACAAAATTTGATTATACTTT
>JAQGAZ010001522.1:0-28298 GCA_034692225.1 Polydesmus complanatus
ACGTCACTTCTCTGGGGCCCCGCCCACGCTGGGCCCCTCTCTTAAATCCGTCAATTGTTCTCCCTATGACGGTTACTTAGTACTCACTTCTCATCATCATCCATGGTCCCTCCTCCTGTCCAGGGGACCTTTTCATCTCTCTCAATCTTCTCTTTTTGATTTTCTACTAAGTGTTCGCGCACTTCCGTTTGCGCAGGTCCTCTTTTTCCGGCAAACAATTATTTTCAATTTCCAAGGTGGGATTCGAACCATCAACTCTCATCGTCCTATGCATCGTCCTCGCTCGCTGCGCCACCAGAGATCCATATAGGATCAACGCTATTTCTCCTATTTAACTTTCAACTTTAAAAAAATTTTTTTTTAAAAAAAAATAAGTGGTCCTAGGTGGTCCTAAATTATGTTACGGGACTAACTGTCATTGAGCCGTCATTAAATTTAGCACCACCTAGGACCACCTAGGACCACTTACAAAAACAAAAACACCTGTTTAACTTAACTTTAAATTAAAAATACATCGCAAAAAATTAATATAAATTCCGGTACTTCAAATAATTTTTTTTATGATTCATTAATTGATTTATTTTCTTTACAAACGACAAAAACGATGAGCACAATGAATGAGAAAAACACACATTTCTTTATACGAATATTTACACGAAAAACAAAACAAAATAATAATTGGCAAATAAAAGATTATTCTACAAAAAAAAAAAATCAATTTCCCATTCGCCATTTTTACCAATTTTTTTGTTATTGAGTAAAAAATTCAATGAATTTCAAATGAGAAAAATAAAAAAAAAAAAAAAATAAAATATGGTACAAAATTTTTTTTTTCTTATGTTTTTCAATTAATACGAAATTGTTAATTATTTAAAAAAAAAAATTAATTCCATTTCCGAAATAAAAAAAATGACAACAAAAGATTGGAATAAGTAGGTTGTTGTTGTTGAATGGCACGTTGAACGACGCTGCTGCAAAATCTCACGTGTTGGAAAAACAATTATTAAAAAAACTACACAATCGTAACTTCCGGTTATTTTATCTTTTTTTTTTTTATTTGAACGAGTTTAATTTCACGAATTGAAAAAAGAAAAATTATTGTTTTAAATGTGAAATCAAAAGAAATTTTTGGTATGTAAATCAACGCGAAAAAAAAAGCAGCTAAATTCCGAATTGGAAAATATCATTTGAGAAACCCCGGAACTCTTCTCAGCTCTTTCATTTTTTTGTAAAAAAAAAAAAAAAAGAATTTTAAAACAATAAAAAATAAAATAAAATCGATAAATTTCAAAATTAGATAAGTGACCCATAAAGATCAATAATTAACACCATCAAAATAATATCTTAAGTAGAAACTCAGAAAAAAAATGTCAAAAAAATTAGAAAAAAAAAAAAATTAAAAAAGTAAAAAAAATTGCAAAAATTAATTACAAAAGAACATTAAATGTGACATACGGGGTTTCTCAAAAGTCAATTTTTCAATAGCAAAAAAAAAAAAAAAAACACTAATAAAAAAAATCCGGTTAATTAATTCGTTTCCATAGGAACACACAATCTTTGTTTTCAATTAATTAAAAAAAAAAATCAAACATTTAAAATTCTTTAAATATAATATTATAAATTTTTTACGCTTCAAAAAAAGTTTGATTCTCTCAAAAAACAAAAAAAAAAATTTAATTAATTAAAAAATCAAAATTAATTAAGTTAGGACCGAAAAACGAAAAAAATCTTATCTGTACAGAGCGATGTGTATGTGTGACGTCATACATACGACTCCTCCCCTCCGCTCACGCTGTCCTGCGATTCGCTCGAAGACATATTATATTTACACTGTCTGCTATTATTATTGTTATTCCGTCTGAGCGCGCACTGTCCGCCCCACGGAGGAGGAGGCTGCTGGTTACGCGATGTCCTGGTCTCCAGCCCCTCCTGCAAGTGAGAAGGCGGGGGACGGTAGGGCGGCGGAGGCAGGGGCGTATAGTTTCGATAGTTCAGCACCGACTGCTGATCGTTAGCCTCCCCCTTACTTCCGGTCCGACTGAAAAAAGCCTTCAACTGCGAAACGCTCCACGAAATCTCCTTCTTCAAACTGCGCCCCATCGTTCCGCCCCCACCACCACTACCACTACCACCGCTACCCATCCCGTTGTTATACTTCCAGGGGTTCTTATCGTAACTCCCACTCAGCGTTTGAAACCCACTTCCGTTCCCTCGCTCGCGTTGAATGGGCGGGGGCTGAGATTTGGCCCGATGGTGGTGAGCGGCGGAGGAGCGCGAAATGGTAGCCGAGCGCCCCGTTCGCTGCTGCGGCTGCTGGGGCTGATGACTAGCCGGTCTCCAGGGCGGCACGTCGTATAAGTTATAGGCGTTAGACGTGAGCACTCGTTGGCCCCCTACGCTGATCACGCTGCTGTTAGATTGGTGCTGCTGCTGCAGGGGCGGCCTGTTTCTTACGCTGGCGTTCCAATCGAAATGCGACTCCTCCGTCGGTTCGTAAGGCGTGCTGAGAAAGCGCCGGGGTTTGGGCGGCAGAGGGGGCGGGGCTAGATACATTGAGCATCGGCGGGGTTCTAACTCTTCGTCCGACATGTCGATGGTGATGGGTGACGCGTGATGAATTTCCGTCTCCGCCGTAACTTGGTTATTACTACTATTAGTTCTGGCGTTGGCGTAAACGTTCGAATACAAATACTCATGTTGTTGTTGCTGCGCATGCGCGTTTTCTTTATTACTCCTGGAGTTGTTGCGACTGACGCGAGGGGTGCTGTCGTCGTCCGACAACGTGCTCGAATCGTAAGCGAAAATCGAAGTCATTTCCGTGTCCGGCAGCCGCAGCACCGATTTCGAACGTAAGGTCAGCGTTCTGTTGTTGTTGTTGCGCGACGGAGGATGCAGAGGCGGCGGCCAATGCGCCGAACCGGAAGTAGCAGCACCACCATTGGCGAAGGATAACACGCTTTCGTCCGAGGCGCTGCGCCGTAAGGGAAACTCCGACACCGTTCCGTAATACGTATTTGGAGCCCCGTCGCGACGTAAGGGTCTGGAACGCGATAGACGACGTTTGGTCACTTCTTTGCGCGCGCCCAATGGGAAGGAGGACTTTGGGGTGCTCGAGGAGGAGCAGGTGGAGGAAGGACCTTTTTCTAAGGAAGATGGAGACTGCACTAAGGAGCGAATGTAGTCGTAGTGCGCGGGGTTGTAACGCGCGGGAGGCCAGTAGCCCGCGTCGGCTTTCGAGTCTAAGCAGTTGGTGCTGCGAGGTCTTTCCGCGGAGCCCGCCAGACTTTTGCTCCCTCCTCCGACGACGAAAGAGTCCGGAGGCAATGAGCGACGCGGAGAGGATGTGACTTGAGGATGGTGGTGGTGGTGGAGGTGGGGCGGGGAAGAAGCGACTTCGGGCAGAGATTCTTCGTCCGGCGTGTAGAGCTGAGTGTCGCTCATGGTGAGTCCGCTGTCGCGCGATAAGTTAGTCAGCGACATTTTGGATTTGGGCGGCAGTTTGGGACTGTGTTCGCCGTCGCCCAGCAGCGCTCGTTCTAAGCTGTCTAACGAGGAGTCGTCGCGGCGTAATTCACCAGCTGAAAATTAGAGAGAGAAATTTAAATGAAAAATGAGTGGAAAACAAAGCGCTGAAATTTGAACTTACAGCTGTGCGAGCTTTGCATAGAGTGTTGGCTCTCGGACTCTTCGTTGCCCGAGTCTTGTCGGCTGACGTCGCGCGGCTTCACGTGGTTGAGCAGGGTGAGGCACTCTTCGCCGAACACCTTCCGACAGTTAGAGATGAGAAACTCGACTAGCGAAGGCACCTGCTTCGAGGCTTCCGTCTGCTCCGAGTAGGAAGGGGTCTCTTTAGCCCACAACAGGCTGGGGCCCACGCACACCGCTAGGTTGGCCGCCGTCATCATGTTCTCCGCGCTCCTCTTCTGCACGTGCCACAGCACGCACATAAAGTGCTTGAGGAAGATCTCGTTGCACGCCGGCAGCCGAGAAACCAGTCTGCGAATCATAAAAAAAATCAACATTAAGAATTTAAGAATGTAGGTGGAGATTCAGTTCTTAATTCGTTATATCAAACGACTAATCTAAGATTTTTGGCTATCAATAATAAAAGAGATTTAAATGCAAGAAAAGCTCGTCTAACTTTTAATCTCGTTATATAAACACGTTTAAATTAATCTCTTCTTTTTTTTTTGTTTGTTTGTTGACAGAATTTAATGTACGTTGAACCTAAATTTCATCTTAGAAAACGTATTTGGGTTTCCACCAAAACAAAAACAAATAAATAAAGGTACGTGCATGTACAACTGGCTTAATCTAGGTTAAGAAATTCAGTAAATAGCTAGTGATCTAGTTTTATTCAATCCTCACTTTACCATTCGTTAAACCAAGAGACTAATCTTAAGTTTTTGCTATCTAAAAATAAGAGATGGAAATACAAAGTTAAAAGGGGCACAGACAGCTTTTTAAGATCTTGTTATACAAACACGTAAAACCTATTTTGATTCCACAAAAACCAAATAAAGGTACAACTCTCTAAATCTAGGTTAAGAAGTTCATTGCAGTGATCTAGTTTTACGTAATCCTTACCGAACACAATCATATTACTGAATGTTAAACCAGGATGCTTATAAAAGCATCGGCACTCTGTTGTTGACAACTAGTTTAAGTTTTAATTTGCCTCTAATGAGCTACTTTACTAAGCGAGATTAACCTTTCATTTAAACTCCACCAAAACAGATCCAAGTTTAAATCGATTAATCTAGCTTAATAAATTCTGAAAGAAGAATCTGCGCTTAACTTCTATTTAAACTGAACTACGTGAAACAAACAGTGAGTGACCTTTTGGCTTCGTTGATCCTTTGCGCGTCCGAGGACAGACAGGGGATGGTGAGCCAGTCCAGGTACAGTTGGCACATGAGCAGACAGTCGGGGAGACTGCGTAGAAAGTCCTTCATGAGCACCGCCAGCACGAAGATGTTGACGCTGCTCAGCTCTTCCGCTCCCGACACTTCATCCGCGTTGAAGTTCAGCTTCTCCCTCAGCTCCCGACACACGCGGGCGTTGGCTGACTTGCGGAAGATGCCCACGGTGTAAGGACCCGTCTCGTACAGCTTGTAAAACATCGTCTGCGTCAAATAAAAACATTTTAATCGAGGTTCTAGAGATTAAACGGGAGAGAGAGTTTGGGGGGGTCTTACGAGCAAGGCTTTAGGGAGAGAGGCGTTGTGCAGCAGCTTTTCTAAGGGCTGACCAAACAGCTGACAAGATGTGCGGTTGTTAGTAGTAGACGAAGAGGACTCGGACAGATCCGGCTTACTTAGACTACGACGGAAGACTTTGGGGAGGATGGGAGAACGTTTCACCCGTTTGCCTTTCTTCGATGGAACTAGAAATCAGAAACAAACATTTTCATCAGTAAACAACAATCTCTCTATACGAAACAAATCACTAAACGCTGGGAGTGAACGCTATCTTATATTATTAAATGCTGGGGAAAACGCTTGGTAAACTGTAACGGAAAAAGTAAACGGAACAATCTCTAGGTAAATAATTTCCCTTTAACTCGATAATTCAACGTGTTCTAAAAATAAATCCCTTTATCTCTGAACAAACATAAACTAACTCCATAGGTAAACAATCGCTAAACTCACTAACGACAACCAATAATCTCCGAACAAACAATAACTTTATAAAAAATACTCCGTTAAACTCTGTAAACATACTCATTAAAACTGTAAATCCACTCTATAAAACTGGAAAAATAAGTCAATTGTAATCATCCTAATGTAATAATAGTCTTTATAACTGGTAAAATACTCTTTAAAACGGTGAAACGACTCTATAAAACCGTAAATATACTCTTTAAAACTCTTAAAATACTTATGAAAACTGTAAAATCACTCTATAAAATTGTAATGGTACTCTTTGAAACTGGAAACCACTCTATAAAACTGTAAAAATATTCAATTGTAATCATCCTAGTGTAATAATAGTCTTTATAACTGGTAAAATACTCTTTAAAACGGTGAAACGACTCTATAAAACCGTAAAAATACTCTTTAAAACCGTAAAAATATTCTTTAAAACACTTAAAATACTCTTTAAAACTCTTAAAATACTCTTTAAAACTCTTAAAATACTCTTTAAAACGGTGAAACGACTCTATAAAACCGTAAAAATACTCTTTAAATACACATGAAAACTGAAAATCCACTCTACAAAACTGTAACGGTACTACGTAAACCTGAAAAACCCTTATTAAAACTCTTAAAATAAGCGAAAACTGTCATTAAAACTGCTTTCTTAGCTTTTAATATCTCATTAAATTAATTCTACACCTCTAAAAGCAATAATTGCTGACCTAGGAATGCTAATTGAAGGCGGTGGAAAGTGTGTTTTATGTGTATTACCGAGATCGAAGGAGGCTCTTTTGGTGGTCCTGAGGATGAAGTAGCACTTGAGCGCCGGGCAGTTGGAGATGTTGCGGCAATAGTCGAGGTCGAAAGCGTCTTCCCCGGTCACGGCTAAAGCGGTGAACAGACAGTTCATCTTGATGGCCAACGGAGACTCATGACCAATGAGCGGATAGGGAGCCGTGTCGCGCTCGCTCTTCACCCACAGCTGATACGCACCCACATCATCCGCCTAATTAATTGACGTAATAATCATTAATAAAAATAACGACTCACATTGTGACGGGGGATAAAGCTAGTCGAGACTTACGCTTAAACCCAGCTGAACCAAGGCGTTACTCATGCAGTCCAGCACCGTGTCCTTTCGAGACACGCACACATTATGAGCCTAGGAATAAATGAAATAAAGTCGTTAGCACAAAATATAAATACGAGTAATATTTATTTCAATGTATTTTCTAAAAGCTGATGGAGAAGAAATAGTCAACTCCACTGGTAAACAAACGATTTTGGAGCTTTTTGAGTTGTAAATAAAATTAAATGATAAGCCTTAGTTTTAACAGATATGTGAATACATGTGCAGTACTAAAATCAATAATCGTAAAAAAAAAAAGCTGAAATCACTGGATTTAAAAAGAAAATGAATGTCAACTCTTCAAATCATTAAAGAAACTGTAAAACTGTACTCTCGAAAACTGAACTTTTTTTAAATTAAAAATGACATAAAGTAGGCCCATTAAAACTGTAAAAATACTCTTTAAAAAAATTAAATCAATTTAAAAAAAAAAAAAAAAGCAAAAATAAATTCAATCAAATCTTAAAAAACTAATCAAAAAAAAAAAATTATAAAAAATTTTTCTAATAAAATCTTAATAAATAATAATAAAAATTTTCACTCAAATCTTAAAAAACTCGAAATTTTTTTTAATCAGATCTTAAAAAATCAAAAAAAAAATATATTTTTTTTTATTTAATTTTTAAAAAACTCAAAAACAAAAAAATTTTTTTTTTTACCCAAATCTTAAAAAATAATAATAAAAAAAATTGAAATAAATCTTAAAAAAATAAAAAAAAATTGTTTTATTCAAAAATTAACATAAAAAGCAATACCCGGTACTCTCTTAAGTGTATAGTTACACATTAAAACTAAAAAATACTCTTTAAACCGGTGAAAAACGCTCCATAAATCTGAAAAATTATTCTTTAAATCTGTGAAAATAAACTGTAGCACTATGTGCAGTTGTGAACCGCTCAAAACACGTTTAAAAATTGTAATTGAAACGTCATTTTAAGACTGGGAAAATGTGAGTGAATCAAAGCCATTTCCCGGGGAGAAAAACCAAGATTTAAAATGTATTAAAATTCTAATAATAATTATTATTATAATAAGAGTAGAGAGAATGGTGTACTCACGTATTCTTCTTTGGTGTTGGCGTCCCAGTAGTGCACTCTGATGCTGGTGGAGTCCGGTCCCTTCTCCTGCTCAACGCTTATCAGCCTACACACAGCAAACAAAAACAAACCATAAGTATTCTATCAACATCGCTATCATTCTCCTCCTCGCTCTTTACGAATTCCATAGCTCCCCATGTGTCACCCCGACCACCCCCAAGCACCCCAACCGCCCCTCCTCTCCCTCTACATGGTGTGAGATCGGCAGATGACACGTAAAATCACTTCCACCCTATTTACATCTCGCTCATATTATGCTGTTTATTCCATTTAAGCACCGGAAATCAATCACACACACGGAGATAATAATTATTATTATTATTATTAGTGCGCACAACCAATTTTTCCTATTGTGATTTCATTCCCGACCCGGATTTAAGATTTTATACTCGTTAATAATTGTTTGTTTGTGATTGATAAAAGTTCCGAAAGAATCGAAACGTTTGGTAGATCGATTTTTCACTTAAAATACAAAAAACTAACTTAAAACACTTTTCACGAGAAAAATATATTTCAGTTTTACGAAACTAAATCACGCGCTAAAAACTTGAAAATAAATAACGATACTTCACTAAACCAACTTTCGAAATTTTTTTTCTATTAAATTGTGTATTAAAATGCAAACAGTTTTAGTACTAAATGACTCGCTAAAAATATAAAATTTAGGTACTAAATTGCGCACTAAAATCACAAAAATTTCACAACTAAATTCCAATCCATAGTTCAAAAATATAAACATCTTTTAGTACTAAACTGCGCACTAAAATCTCAAAAATTAAGGTACTAAATTCCACACTAAAATCTCAAAAATTAAGGTACTAAATTCCACACTAAAATCTCAAAAATTAAGGTACTAAATTGCGCACTAAAATCTCAAAAATTAAGGTACTAAATTCCACACTAAAATCTCAAAAATTAAGGTACTAAATTCCACACTAAAATCTCAAAAATTAAGGTATTAAATTGCGCACTAAAATCTCAAAAATTAAGGTACTAAATTGCGCACTAAAATCTCAAAAATTAAAGTACTAAATTCCACACTAAAATCTCAAAAATTAAAGTACTAAATTCCACACTAAAATCTCAAAAACTAAAGTACTAAATTGCGCACTAAAACCTCAAAAATTACAGAACTAAATTCCATTCCATACTTCAAAAATATAAAGCTCTTTTAAGTACTAAATTGCGCACTAAAATCTCAAAAATTACAGAACTAAATTGCATTACATAGTTCAAAAATATAAGCTTCTTTTAGTACTAAATGACTCGCTGAAAATATAAAATTAAAGTGTAGGCCTACTAAATTTCACACTAAAATCTCAAAACAAAAATTACAGTAGCAAAATTCCATACAAACAGAGTAAATTTGAGTACGGTTTTTTCCCGTACATTAGAAAAAAAATAATAAGATTTAGTAAATCTTATTTAAATTTGAAAATCTTTTTTTTTATTGAATTTTTAATGTTGTTGTTAATTGAGGCCGCCATTTTTCTTTTCTTATTTCCTTCTCTTTCTTGAATTTCACGCCATTAATTCCACTCATTATTCTCTCTCATTCATTCATTGTTGTTGTTGTTTTCTACGCTCGTTTTATGGCCCCTCCCCCAAATTATTTATTTGTTTATTTCTCAAATAAAAAAATTTATTTCCACATCACTTTTAATTAACCGGGCTCTTTTTTTTATTATTATTATTTTCTTATTGTCGGCCATCTTTTTAATGCTTTTCGGCTCGTAAATCTTACATTATATATATATATATATATTTTTATGACTTATAGAAAATTAAATATATTTTTATAAAAAGAGAACAAAAAACTGTTTTTGTTGTTGTTGTTTTTTTGTGACTCGTCATTGTTGTGTTTCACGGTTCATAATCTGCGCTAATCATCTTAACCCTTCCGTTTCCTTCACATCTCCATTCGTGACACTAAGAATGTGGGTTAGTGTGGCCGACTCAAAAAAAAAAAAAAGCGGTAAACAAACAACGTGTTTATGCGTTGTTAAGCGAGGGACGGGAGGGGGTGAGGGGGGGAATGTGGGTTATGCCTCCCGCTACTACGCAACGCAACACACAAAAAGCCTTTGAACACGTTAACTCACTTTTAGCACGTTTTCTCGCTTCATCAACATCAAACCGGAAATTAAACTCTTTTTATTTTTTTAAGTGTGTTTTTTTTTTATTTATTTATTTATTTAAAATGACATTTTTTTTTACAAGAGATTTATGCATTTTTTTTGGATTTGATGTGAAAAACGTGATTTTTTGTTGTTTTCAAAAACTTATAAATTCCATTTAAAAAAAAAAAGAAATAAATTTAGTGCGTTGAATTTAGGTTTTAGTAACGCTTTTATTTATGTTTCAAGTGTAGAAAATTAATAATTTTGTTAAAAAAAAAATTTTCTATTTTTTTTTTATTTAAATAGAAATTTTTTAATGTTTTAAGTGATTTTAGTGAGTAAAATATTTAAATTTTATTAGTATTTTTAAGAGTTTGAATTTTTAGTGTAGAATTTAGTACTAAAAATGTATTTTCTAAACTAATTTGATGGAATTTAGTTCTTTAATTAATTTATTTTTTTGGGGAGAATTTTAGTGCGCAATTTAGTACACTACTGGATTATTTTTTTTGGCAGAGTTTAGTGTGCAATTGACTACAATAACTTTCAATTTTAGTACAAGTTTTAGTGATTTTGCATGGAATTTAGTGTAATTTTAGTGCGCAATTTAGTACAGTAACTTTCAATTTTAGTACTGGTTTTAGTGATTTTGCATTTTGAATGGAATTTAATGTGATTTTAATGCGCAATTGACTACAGTAACTTTCCGTTTTAGTACCGGTTTTAGTGATTTTGAATGGAATTTAGTGCAATTTTATTGATCATTTTTAGTACTATTTTTTTTTTTTTTGGAGCACCGTGTAAAGGAACGGCTCCCCTACCCCTAGACTCCAGACCCTTAGCCTTTAGCCCTTAGCCTAGAAGACGACTGACTCCATGTTTTGTGGGTAATTAATTGGGGCTTTGAATGTGGGCTAATTGAGGCGGTTAATCCATTGTTGCAGGCAGGAGCAATGAGGAAGTGTGTGTGGAGAGAGGTCAGGGGTTGAGAGACAGGTGCTAAGCCTCCTCCGGTCATACCCAGGGTCACCCCACCCCTGTCATAACCCTAAGCCCCTCCCACCCAACACACTCTGCCTGCTTTTTAAGCGCAAAATGATAAGATATTAAAATCTCGTTTGTTTTTATGGGCTCATCTTCACCCCTCACCCCCCAACATGACCACCGCTTGACCTCCAAACAAAAAGTCACCTACAAAAGTCGACCCATCACCATAGGTCAATTGAACGGAGAAATCGATTTACATTCAATGGGAATTTTAAAAAATAAAAAAAATTAATAGTTCGGCGAATAAAAATCAATAAATCAGTAAATTTAATTACCGTATTGAAAATATTAGTTTAGATAAATTTTAGTTATTCATTTAGAAAATGTCACGTAAATAAATTACGTTGAAATTTAATATTTAAAAAAAAAAAAAAAATGGCAACAAAAATTCAAATTTAAAAATCTTGAAATCTCTTTAAAAAAATCTTAAAAAATCAAAACTTCAATAAAAATTTAAAAAAAAACAATTTTAAAAACTCAAAAAAAAAAAAAATTAAATCAATGTTAAAAAATCAAAAACAAAACAAAACAAAAAAATTAATTTTAAAAAATCAAAAAAAAAAAAAAATTTGATCAATTTTAAAAAATCAAAAAAAAAAAAAAAATGTAATCAATTTTAAAAAATCAAATAAAGAAAATTAAATCAATTTTAAAAAATCAAATAAAAAAAATTAAATCAATTTAACCCAACAACTTTTATTTTTTAAAAAAAAAAAATTCAAAATCAAATTAAATTCAGAAATCAATTAATTTTAATATTAAAATGATAATCCAAAAATTAAAAAAATCGGAATTAAAATTTTTTTTTTAAAAAAGTTGATAAAACTTAATTTTTTTTTAAAGAAAAAACTTTTAACTAAAAAACCAAAAAAAAAGTTGACCTCTAAAAAAACCTTCCCAAATGTTGCACACATTTTGCACGAGTGAAGCAAAGCGACTCCTCTAAAGATTAAGGAATGATAGCGACCTATCCCCGAGGATTAAGATAAACCCGTCAAAAAATCTCTCTCTCTTTTCCTTCGCTTTTACAATAAGAAAAAAAAAACCTACTACAGTACATTGTGGTATCAAATTTCCACGAAAATTCACCAAAAAAAAAAAAAGTGTAAATTGATTTTCGCAACCTTCAAAGTTGACCAAGGGCAAATTCAAAATGGCGTCCTTAATATTAATACAGTAATAAATAAATCAATTGTTATTGAGTAGCTGCAGCTTGGTCCGCTCTCGTTCCGATCAATAAATCAATCAACCTGATTAGCCGTCATTCGCCGATATAATATGCAAAATTATGATGGCTTTCATCCGCGCTTTTCCCCCGCCCTTCAACGCCCGATCGATACAACGAAAACCATTATTATTGTTATTATTAAACACGCCCACCTTCAATTCGGCACTCATTAAGTAGAGTGAAAATAAAAAAGAATGAAAGTGCCATTTTCCTAAAATAAATTTTTTTTTTCTTTAAAAAGGTCTACGTATCCAACCCTATAAAAAACTAAAAGAATCGAATTGTTATCGATTTTAGTTTAGGGCATAAATTGTCCGCAAAGTGGGACCTAAAATGATCGCGCGGGTCTCCACTTTACAAGTGTTCAATTGAGCCTTATTTTTTTTAAATTTTTATTATTTTTTTTAATATTACATTGAAAAAATATCCAGTTTTAAATATTGATTAGTTTTTGTGTCATTTAATAATAGAATATTGGAAAAACAATGGCTTAATTGAGCGGAATAAGTAAATGTTTTTTCAGCAATTAAAAACGTGGTTTTTCTAACAATTTACTTTTTTGGTACTTTCACCCTTTTATTCATTTCTACTCCTCACTGTTGTTAATCGTAATAATATTAATGAGATAAGTCATCACTAAAATATGAATAAAAGCGCCACTAAACATGAATAATTCTTACGTCTACTTAGGTTGTAAATTTAATCGCAACCACTAAAATCAACACTAAACTTCAAAGCTCTAACGCCGCCTGTAAATTTCAACTAATATCAAAACACAAAAAAACACGTGCAAAATGAGAATTTCGTTCTATCGATCGTGAGTGCCTTCGTTATATCGACGTTTCACTCTTTTCTTGTGCAACCGCCTCTCCCTCTCCCACTCGGACGTCGAGGTCAAGCAAAATCCAAATTTAGAAACACGACTGAGAGAGAGAGAGAAAGGTTTAGTGGAGTACTTTAGTGGTGTGCTAATGTAGGCTACAGGTGGGTCAAGTGTGTCACATGCTGAAGGTGGGAACGAGGCTTACGACACGCTCCCTCTCGTCACACATATGACATTCCATCACGTGACATCACATGATCGATTACCAACTGATTATTTTTTTAGTAAACAACACAATTGAGATCTTCTACCACTACAGTACTTTTAAAACTAGTTTAGTGTGCTTAAAAAAAACTACCGTAGATTTATAGTGAGTTTAATTTTAAGTTTTTTTTTTTAGTGTAAAATCATTGAAGTAAAAATAATGTTTATCAATTTGCTCTCGTTTTTCAATAGAAAAATATTTAACGAGGAATTTTGATAGTTAAAACCCACAAAAGTCGTTCATTTAAAACTTATTTCGGCCCAATTTTATTTGTTTTGGTAACACTTGTTTAAGAAATGTTTACCAAAGTTTAAAATTAATGTTTCATATTGAAGTACATTTCGAGTGAATATTGATCCATTTTAAAGGAATATTGATCCGTTTTGAGTGATTTTTGATCCGTTTCGCGTAAATATCGAACTGTTTTGAGTGAACATTGATCTATTTTGAGTGATTTTTGATCCGTATCGCATAAATATTGAACTGTTTTGAGTGATTTTTGATCCGTTTCGCTTAAATATCGAACTGTTTTGAGTGAATATTGATCTGTTTTGAGTGATTTTTGATCCGTTTCGCTTAAATATCGAATTGTTTTGAGTGAACATTGATCTATTTTGAGTGATTTTTGATCCGTATCGCATAAATATTGAACTGTTTTGAGTGATTTTTGATCCGTTTCGCTTAAATATCGAACTGTTTTGAGTGAATATTGATCTGTTTTGAGTGATTTTTGATCCGTTTCGCTTAAATATCGAATTGTTTTGAGTGAACATTGATCTATTTTGAGTGATTTTTGATCCGTATCGCTTAAATATTGAACTGTTTTGAGTGATTTTTGCTCCGTTTCGCTTAAATGTCGAACTGTTTTGAGTAAATATTGATCTGTTTTGAGTGATTTTTGATCCGTTTCCCTTAAATATCGAACTGTTTTGAGTGAATATTGATCTGTTTTGAGTGATTTTCGATCCGTTTCGCGTAAATATCGAACTGGTTGGAGTGAATATTGATCTATTTTGTGTGATTTTTGATCCGTATCGCATAAATATTGAACTGTTTTGAGTGATTTTTGATCCGTGTCGTTAAAATATCGAACTGTTTTGAGTGAATATTGATCTGTTTTGAGTGATTTTCGATCCGTTTCGCGTAAATATCAAACTGGTTTGAGTGAGTATCGATCCGTTTTAAGTGAATAATTAATTGTTACGAGTGAATATTAAACAGATATTTTTTTTGTTGTTATTGCTGCACTATTTTTAATTGAAAATATTGATCAACCATAATAATTCCGAACTGCGCTGCACCGTTACTTTTCGAACGCCTCACAAATTTTATTATTATTAGTTTCCCCATTGAAGAAAAAAAAAAAAATCAATTAATTTTAAAACGCATTTTAACCTCTGGGAAAAACCAAAAAAAACCAGAAAATAATTCTCCCCTTTTCGGTCAATTAATTCATAATATTCCGCCGTTTAAAAAAATGAATCAAGAGCGAATTAATAAAAATCAATAATCGATAAAAGCACGTGGAAGGAAAATAAATAAAAATAGGAGCTAGGAAATTCCCCGCAAAAAGAAAAATAATAATAAAGCACTTACTGTTTGAGCTTGGCCAACCAAAGGTCCCTGGTATGCGTGGAACTAGAGATAGGGCACACACAGAAAAAAAATAATCCAAATTAGAATCCAAAACACACGATAAGAAAAACACAACAACGCGATTTATCTCAATTATTGTTATTAATAAAAAAAAATTAAAAAGAAGGAAAAATGAAAAACACAGATTTCAAAAATGTCCAAAAAAAAAATATAATAATAAAACGGAATGAATTAAAACGAGGTTGCGGAGAGAGAAGGAGGAGGAGTAGAGGTGGCGCCACCTATCATCATATAGGTGGAGGGAGGGGACACCTGGCGGTCCCCATAAAACAATCACATTTACAAGCTCCTCCCCCTCCTCTCTCGTCTTCTCAGAAAAACCTTTTTTTTTTTTTGGTCTTTGCCGGATTTTCTATAATCTACATTACGACATTTCTCGTCTCTTAAGGGCAACTAAAAAAATTCCAACACTAAACGAAAATTTGTATTTTTACTACAACAATAAAGTTCACTTTTTGTTCTTTTTAAATTTCTTTTAACGGGTGAGAGATGGAACCGGAAATAACTGGATCACTCGTGTTCCCCAACTCGAGATCAGTTGAGGATGAGACGGAAGTGAGGTCCTCTCTCGGGATTTTGAAGAATGTTTTTAAAAGTCACCAAAGATAAAATGTTTTTTAAGCCCCAATGAAATGTAAATGGTGCGTCATAAAAGTAACGAGACTGCTCTAATAAAACTGTGTATTTATTACGAAGGTCCCTAAGTAATGCTCGCATCTTTTAAGTAGATGCTTAAGAAAGGTACTCGTCGAAGGAGAACTCTTCCCTACGCTTAGTAACAGTTCTGGAACCCTAAAAGTGGAACCACGTTTATATCATTTTTCTCAATGTTGTCTACGATGAATAATGAGGCAAGTTTCTCGGTCTTTTTAAGTAGAGAAAGGGGCTTTTCTTTGGGGCCCAAAACTTTTACTATTCTCTAGATTTTACCAGTATTAGGGCCTCTGTTTAGTCAGGGGCCTGCCTCAAAAAAAAAATCTACTTGAAAAGTAGGTTTTTAGTGGGTCACACAACGTCTACTGAAGCTCCGTGACTCAACATTCCAAATGTACGTACATGGTTCCACTTTTACGGTTCCAGAACTGTTACTAAAAGAAGGGGAGAGTTCTCCATCGACCAGTAACTTCCTTAAGCATCTCCTTAAAAGCTGCGAGTATTAATTTATAATTATTTAATAAATACAAAGTGTTTATTAGAGCAGTCTCGTTACTTTTCGAACGCACCACTGACATCAATTGATTATCTTACAAAAGTTTGTTTTAAGTTCTCTAACAGGGATTTATTAATCCAGATCAATATCATTTTTATAACCCTACCCCTAATAAAAACTGTCTTAACATAAAGCTCAAACACTAAAAAAAAAAGAGCACTAAAAATGTTATTAGAAAGTGATTGAACAACAATGTGTCCAGTCATTTCTTGAATCACCTTCTTTTCTCCGTTTCACTTTCCACTTTGTCTAAATAAGGACAGGAAGTTGAGTAAACCCTTCGAAGGTTTAAAAACGTAAGAACAGGCCCCACCCCACCCCCCTCTCAAAGAACCTTGAAGGACCTTGCCCGCAGACGTAGCCCCGCCCCTCTAGTGGGACGGCGGAGGAGAATTATTTTTTGATTAATTATTACGCGAATGACCTAGATGAATGGCTGACACAATATTTGTATTTGATTATTAAAGGTGCGCCCTCTATCGCTCAAATATTACGTCGCTCACTTTTCACACATTTCGTGACAAAAAGTGAGAAACAAAAACAAAAATTTTTTTTCTTTTTTTTTTAGATTAAATAAATTTTTACATCATTTTTTTTTTATTTATTTTTATTTTTAGTGTTAATTTGTTGATAAAAGAAAAGGAAGGGAGATAAGGGTGGGCCACATTGAGCAAACACAACCTACAATCGCTTTCAACACGCTACGATTCGTGTTTCATTTAATTTACATTATTTTTTTTTTTGACACTTAAAAACAAATATAAAGTTAAATAGAAAATAAAAAAACAATGCGATTTATTTCACTTTTTGTTTATATATATTTTTTTTTTTGTAATTAAATAAACACTTTTTGTAAGCATTGTTATTTAGTGAAGTCGTAGTAAGTTTTTAGTCGAGCGTTTCCAGTCAATAAACCCCACACACACACTTTTTAAAATGTCAGTGATCTTTTAGTAAGCGTTTTTCATAGTTTTAGTTGACTAAAAACGATGGTTATGGTCAATGAAACAAAGTAAAGTTTTTCATTAAAATATTTAGGGTTTAAAAGCGATTTTAGTAAATGGAAATGATGCACTTTTTAGTTGACTTAAAACGATTATTTTTTTTTTTTAGTTAAGTGAGCGTTATAATAAATAAGTTTACTGTTGTAGAAGACAACTAAAAACGATGCTTTTAGTCGATGAAATGTTTTTACAAGTTCATAACAAGAGTTCTAACGGTGTTTTTAGTAAAGTTAATGTTGATTAGTAAAACGTTTTTTAGTTGACTTAAAACGAGCATTTTTTTTTTTTTAGTTAAGTAAACATTATAAAATAATGTGTTTAGTAAATTAGTGATCTTTAGTAAAGAGTTTTCTGATAGTTTTTAGTTCACTAAAAACCGAAAATTTAAAGAATTTCAATGCTTGTTTTTAGTAAAGTTAATATTCATTAGTATACGTTTTTTAAGTAGGCCTACTTTTTTATTTTTTCTTTAGTACGGTATTGGTTAGATTTTATTTGTTTAGCAATCGTCGTTACTAATACATCACTTATTACGTCACCACTTCAAAAGGTGAGTGGAGCAATTTAAACAGCGTAATGAGTGGAGGTAATTAGAAGAGCTTTTAAGTAGCCGGTGGAGAAGTTTAGTGACCGTCATTAATTAAGTGTCTCGTTCACTCAACTTTCTAATAATTAACTAAAAATATTATGATTAAGGCGCATCCGGTACTAAAAAGAATATCATAAACGAAGGCGATTCAACTCTCCACTAAAAACTCTCATTAAGAATGAGAAGCACGCGCCATCTTCTCCTCACACGTCATCGCCAGCGAAAAATTAATTAGCCAGTCACCAACTAAAAATAAAAACACTTAAGTAGAGATATTACTAAAAACCAGAAGTATTAAGTAACTAAATGAAAGACTTAATAACAATTGAGTGTTCGTTAACTAAGCTCAAATTATTTATCACCTTTACTTAACTGAAATCATCGTTTTAAGTGCACACTAAAAAAGTGCTAAAAACAAAATTTTTATTAATTTTACTAAAATCGCCAAAGAAAATTCTATTAACTAAAATTATTAGTGAAACTTATAGTTTCCATTGTCACTAAAAATCATTCGTTTTTAGTAGGTAGCCCACTAGCAAAGCACTTATTATTCACTTAAACACTTGAAACTCCACTAAACACAACTTGCTTTAAAAATTACTTAATCTTAACCCACTAAAAACATCGCTCGAAACGAAAAAATTTACTAAAAAACAAAACAATAAAAAAACAAGTTAAACTTGGAATTAAGCAAAACTAAACATAATAAACCCGTCACTAAAGTTAACGTTGTATTGCGCCGCTCAACCTTGGTCGGTCGTAGGCCACCTGGTGGTCACACTGCTCTTACGCAACCGCTTTAACAACCACTTAAAAACATAATAAAAAAATAAATAATAATAACCTTAATAATTAATTAAATTCTTAAACAACAACTAAAAAAAAAAAAAATGGAGTTTTCAAACAAAAAAATGAAAATTAGACCGGAAGTGATAAAAGGTGTGACGCAATTTAATTTTTTTGGGCGATGAGAAATTCAAAGATTAAATATTTGATTTTCGCTTTTTGTTTAAAAACTAAAGTTGACACGAGCGCCCCTCCCCGCCCCCCTCGGGTGTGGCCTCAACCACCCCACCCCAGCGCCCCCCCCCTACCGCGCCCCATCTTCCAGCGCCCCCCTTACGTAGCCCTCCTCCTCCTCCTTTTGATGAAACACTTTTCGTTAAAAGAATAGAAAAACTAAAAAAAAGTTTGTTGATCGATGGAAAAAAAGTGTCGAATTTGACGCGTGACGTCACAACATCAGCCTCTCACGTCATCACGTGGCAACATTATTTTAGTGACATTAAAAATAAGCGTTTGTTGACACGAAGGGTGTCACTAAAGTTGATGGAGAACGCTCCCTAAAAAAAAACATCTAAAAAAAAAAACTAACGTTTGTTTAGTTAACTAAACACGCGACTAACACTGTTCAAACCACTAAAAAAATATAAAAGTAAAGTTTTTACTTAAAACACTACTAAAAAACTTTTAAGTGAAACTAAAATAATAAGTTTTAAACTCCACTAAAAAGCTGTTTAACTCCACTTAAAACGCGACTAAATAGTCCACTAAATTTAACTTTAAAAAAAAAAAAAAAAAAAAAATCCGACTAAATTGCGTCACTAAAATAAAACTCACTAAAAAAAAATATCCAAAAAATAAAAATAAAATCTCAGATTTGTTTAGTTAACTAAACACGCGACTAACACTGTTCAAAGCACTAAAAAAATATAAAAGTAAAAACGATGTAGTTAGTGACAACACCTAAAGTTTTTACTTAAAACACTACTAAAGAACTATAAGTGAAACTAAAATAGGGTTTAAACGCCACTAAAAAGCTGTTTAACTTCACTTAAAACGCAACTAAATGGTCCACTAAAAACCGCTAAAATAGAAATAAAAAATCCGACTAAATTGCGTCACTAAAATTAATCTCCTCACTAAAAAGAAAAAATTTTATTTTTGACTAAAGAGTTGACTAAAATTGTTGCTAAAAAGGCTGGAGAGATGAGTTCGTACACTTTAAGGTTGCGTGTTAGTGGCGTAAGGGGGGTGTAGGGGGAGGGGTCAAAGGTGATTCCAACGCCACCACTTACGAGGGCTACGTGTAACATAACAGTGGTTGTTAACTTTCACTCGCACGTTTAGTGCTGCACTTTCTTTTGTTCCCTTAACCCTAAGCCTAACCTTCTCTCTCTCTCCTCAACACTAACCATTTTTATTTTTTTTTATGTAAAGGTGAAAAGAGTTTTTTATTATTATAGGTTAGTGCGTACTTTGAAAAGGGAATATACGTAAACGCTAATAATACACAACAACACTTTCGACGACTCTCCCTCCACTAAACACCCGACGTCCACTTCAAACTGGAACATTCTCCGTTCTCCACTTCTGCTTCTTATACACAGAGTAAACAACAACAAGAAATTACCGGTACGTTAAGGTACAAGGATAATAATTGTGGGGAACCCTGTACCGTACAGCTTAAGTGTTTAAAACCCAATTTTAGTGCGTTCAAAGTAACAAAAAAAAAAGCGATATTTTGTGCTTTCAAGTTTAGTCCATCACTAATTGTAATTTCACTAACGCTAATTTGTATAAAGCTGAGTATGTGACGTAAGCAGCCAGTACAAGTACAGAGTGTTCCAAAAACAACCTAAACAAGTGTAAGGGGAAGAAGAAGAAGGGGTTGAAGTGCACTTAACTGTTTGATTTATCGCTTGGCCTATTTCGAACCAAGAAAAAAATAAATTTATATTATTATATTTCTCCGCTTATTTAAGTCAAATTCCGTTCGGCCATTTTGTTTTCTCCCTCCTCAAATCAAATGCCTCTCTCTCTCTCTGTGTCTCTCTCTCTCTCTGTGTCTCTCTCTCTCTCTCTCTGAACAATCGCTGCGTCATTTTAATGTTATTTTCAATTGAAAACTTATTCTTTTTTTTTTTGTATGTATTTGAATAGCTGAAATTTTCCGCTAAATTTTGAATTATTTACAATTTATTTACCGTATAAAGTTGTTTTTTTTTAGTGTTGATTTTATTGTTAACAATTGCGATCATTATTGTTTCTCCGCTTTGCAACACTAAATATTAGGTTTAGGAATTAACGATACAAATCCAATAGAAACGCTCTATACAGTTAATACAGGGTGCACCCTCCGTTCGAAAACTTTTCACGAATATTTTTGCTAAGTTCACTAAAAACACTTAGTCTTTTGAATACTAATTATTAGAAAGCACACTAAAATGTTCGTTTTCGACCACTTAAAATTACAGTTTTAGAGTAAGTGAAGATCACTAAAATAGTGTCTTAGATAACTCGAAAGCGCTAAAACATTATTTAAATCACTAAAACATAAGTGTTTAGTAAGCTGAAAGCACTAAAACTTAATGTTTACTAAGCTGAAAGCACTAAAACTCAATGTTTAGTAAGCTGAAAGCACTAAAACTTAATATTTAGTAATCTAAAAGCACTAAAACTTAATATTTAGTAAGCTGAAAGCACTAAAACTTAATATTTAGTAAGCTGAAAGCACTGAAACTTAATGTTTACTAAGCTGAAAGCACTAAAACTTAATATTTAGTAAGCTGAAAACACTAAAACTTAATATTTAGTAAGCTAAAAGCACTAAAACTTAATGTTTAATAACCTGAAAGCACTAAAACTTAATATTTAGTAAGCTGGAAGCACTAAAACTTAATATTTAGCAAGCTGAAAGCACTAAAACTTAATATTTACTAAGCTGGAAGCACTAAAACTTAATGTTTAGCAAGCTGAAAGCACTAAAACTTAATATTTACTAAGCTGGAAGCACTAAAACTTAATGTTTAGTAAGCTGAAAGCACTAAAACATCGATAAATATTATTAAAACTTAAGAACATTAAATTTTAAGTAAAGAAAAACGTTATCTTTAGTTACTTTACAGCACTAAAACGGCCACTAAAATTTTTAAATAATTTCGTTGCTATCACTAAATCCTAAACTTAAAAGTATTACTAAACTTAGAAATAGCGCATCGGTATCAAAATAATAAGTGTTTAGCGCATGAACGCTATGTCGTCATCGGAGGGGTGAGCGGTACTAAAAGTGGCAGTTTAGTGAGTTGTTTAATTAGGTGGGGGAGTTAAGGGGAGATGATGTGTTGGTGGAGTTCGTTAAACCTTTAATTTACTTAACTCCCTGTGTGCTAATAGCCCCGCCCCTGCGCGTGTGTGTGTGCGCGTTGTGTAAGGCGATTGCATCGGAATGTCCCTCGCTTAACGCTCACTTACATTGCGCAACGTCACATTCCTTCACTTAAGTGAGAATAACAAAGTATTGACAAATTCTTTCTTAACGAGATCTTATGCATATTCAGTCACATCGATGCAATTAGGCGAAAATAATGTAGCTGAGCATGCGCAATGAGCGAGTCAGTGGAAAAACCTCGAACGGCGATGAAATACCACTTCAACAACAACAAAGTTACTTAACTTTTCTTAAGAAATACATCGTAGAAGCAGTCACTAAAATACGACGTTCATTTAGGTAAACAGCGCGTTGAATTTGATTTAGTAAATCGGCTGTTAAGTGGCACTAAAAACGAATTACGAAACGTAAAGAGAAAAAAAAACTCCCTTGAAGAAATTAGTAAAGTCACTAAATTCAGAAAAACAAACACTAAATTCAGAAAAATAAACACTAATCTCAAAAATTCACTCACTAAACTTAAAAAAAAAAATTTAATTACCGGTACTAAACTAAAAAAAAATCAAAAACTAAAACTCCAAAATTCATGACTAATTTAAAATAGGAAAAAATTACTAAACCCCAAAAAGTCAACCACTAAACTAAAAAAAAAATCAATTACTAAACTATATAAAAAAAAAAGTCACTAAACTACGGTATAAAAAAAATCAATCACTAAAGTACAAAAAATTATTCACTAAAATCCATGACTTAAGTTAAAGTAAGAAAAAATTACTAAACCCCAAAAAGTCAACCACTAAACTAAAAAAAAAAAAAATCAATCATTAAACTATAAAAAAAAAAAAAAAATCACTAACCAAAAAAAAATCACTAAAATTTTAAGTAAAAAAAAAATTATTAAAGTTTAGTAAATTTAAAACAAAAAAAACTCCCTTAACTTAAAGCGAATGACGTCACTATAAAACTCAATAATTTAAATTAAAAATGTAAATAAATTTTAAATTTTTCTTTTTTGTTTTTTAAATATAAATATTTAAAAAAAATTATTTATTTTTCGTGAGCGATTGTGATGGAGAGTAAATTTCAATCGATTGTGTGTTAATGCGCTGCTACTCAAGGTCAAACGCAAAGGACACCTCAGCGCTCACGCATACGCAGCGCAACATCAGCAGCAGCAAATTTAAAAGAAATTGGAACAGATATTAAAATCAAATCAAATATCAAATGACAACGAAGGACAATTTTTAAAACAAAAAAAAAAATAATAAATAAATAAAAATAATAATAAAAAAAAACGTCGTAAAAGTAGTAAAAAAGAAATCGGTAAAGGTCAACCGCTTTTACAACAACAACAAATAATAATAATAAAATAATCAAACTTAAAAAAAAAAAAAATTTTAAAACTTAAAATTAAAAAAAATAAAAAATAAAAAAATAAAAAAACTTTTTTGAAATTAAAAAAAAATAATAATAATGATAATTAAAAAATGTATTAAAAGTGAGGTTTGGAGGTAAGCGCTCGTTTTTAAACATACTGTAAGAAACTTTAAAAAAAAAAACAATTTCGTGAGTTTTTTTTTAATTTAAAAAAAAAAAAAAAAATTTTAAATAAAAGTAAAAAAAAAAAATTAAACATTTTTGTTTTTGTATTTTGAATAAAATTGAAATAAATCAAAATAACTGAATCTCCATTTCTATTTTTAGTTTTCCCTTAAAAAACGAAACTTGACAAAAATAAATCAAAATAAATTTCAATAAATCAAAAAAAAAAAATTATAAGTTTGAATAAAACAATAAAGAAATTGTTTGAATATGAAATTCGCTTTCTCATCCAACAATTTGCATTGAATAGCCATTTGAATAGAAATTTAAACATTTAAATCGAAGAGAGAAAGAATAAGTTTAGTGGGTGGTGTTACCTGAAGTTGACTAAGAGGTTGGTGGTGGGCCATCCTAAGACGAAGGCCGTGTCTCCGCTGTTTTTGGCCACTTCGCACACCACTTCCGGCGCGCAGCTTTTGCTCAGCCACAGCTCGGCCACGCGCACCTTCTCCTTCAGCTTATACACACCAGAAGCTCTACCGCGTCACAAACAAAAAAACATAGGGTTAGAAACGAGCGTGTCACATCAAAAGCGAACTTTTAAATTCTTAAGATTAGTGATTGAGAATGAATGAGAGTTGTTTTTACCTGGGTTTGGCAACGATGAGCAGATCAGTGAGCAGGAACAGATGACGCTCTTGACTCTGGACACCCTGTAACGCAACAACAACGACGTTAGACATAAAGAGAAACACAATAGGCCATTCAACACGCGCAACACGCACTTCCGGTAAAAACAAAAATCAAAGAGGGAAATGACAACCGACCTCAATTTTTTTAAATTAAGGTAAAATTTGTGAATAACGAAATAAAATTCAATAGAATTTTAAAAAAAGCTGAAAGTGCCATTTTCAAAAATTAAAATTTTTTAATTTAAGTGTTGTACGCACCCGAGCCTATTAGCTGCAAAAAGAATAACAGTTCCTATTGTTTTATTTTGGTGTATAAATCGGCCGCAAAGTGACGGGTAAAGTGACTGTTTAGGTGTCCACTTTACAGCTGTTCAAATGATACGTATTTTTAAAATTTTTAATTTTTTTTTTTTAATATTTAGTTTCAAAAATATCCAGTTTTTAAGAACAATTTGTTTTTGCGCCGTTTTACGGATGGTAAATATGAGAAATTAATCGCTAAATTGAGTGGAATTGATAGAATTTTTTCCAGCAATTAAAAACTTGGTTTTCTTGAAAATTTACTTGGTGGCACTTTCATCCTATTTTATTTTTCTTCCTGAATTAACCTTAAAATAACGAAATTAATTCCAAAAAAAACAATTTTTTTTTAATAAATTCCTTAAAAATAATCGGAATTTGAATTAAAAAAATTAGAGCAAAAATTGTGTCTCATTATATATTTTTTTTAAGGAAAAATTGGTGCAAATATTTTTTTCCCTTAAAAAAAAAATTCGATTGAAAATTTGTTTTGAATTTTGTAAGTTTGAACGCCCCGATCATAATGTAAATCCAACGAAAAAACATTAATCAGTCAGTCGCGCGCATGCGTCGAGCGAGCGAACGAGAGATATTATTTTTGTGAATGAAGTAGGTGAGGCGTGACGTTGTACCGTTACGCTTCCACCGCTACCCTCGTTTCTCTCTCTCCTCGTATTAAGGCAAAAACAGTTCCATCTCGTTAAACGCGCCATAATACACTAATTACGCGCCTTTAATTAACCGCGTCACGACCGGAACTCAAACTGTCTACACCCCCTCCCCACTTTACCCCTTTCATCCCCCCTCGCTTTACGCTCAGCGCAACAGGGTCAGGAGTGAGACTAATCCACGGGATTCAATGCTACCGAAAATAACACTCAAACAAAAGGGTCAAAACTACAAACACTCAATCGACTTTCATAAATCTCGATTAAGTTTATAAATCTTGATGCAATTTGGTAATCTCAATTTGGTTTGTAAATCTCTATTTGCTTTGTAAATCTCTACAATGTCTTTAGTCTGTAAATCTCTATTTGGTTTGTAAATCTCAATTCGGTTTAAATCTCGATCTAGTTTATAAATCTGGATTTTGTAAATCTCATTTGTCAGTTTAAATCTGGATTTGGTTTACGAGTATAAATCTCCATTTAATTTGTAAATCTCTATTTCGCTTGTAAATCTTTGTTTGATTAATAAATCTCTTATTTCGTTTGTAAATCTTGCTTTTAATTTTCCCGTCAATCTTGTTTATAAATCTGGATTTTGTTAATCTCGATTTATTTTGTAAATCTCGATTTGGTTTGTAAATCTCAATTTGGTTTAAATGTCGATCTAGTTTATATCTTTTGTCGATTTAAATCTTGATTTGGTTTACGAGTATAACTCTCCATTTAGTTTGTAAATCTCTAGTTGGTTTTTAAATCTCTATTTCGCTTGTAAATCTCTGTTTGATTAGTAAATCTCTATTTCGTTGGTAAATCTTGTTTTTAGTTTATCGCTCGATCTTGTTTATAAATCTGGATTTTGTAAATCTCTATTAGATTTATATTCTCTACAGTATTTAGTTTGTAAATCCCTAGTTGGTTTGTAAATCTCTATTTCGCTTGTAAATCTCTGTCCTCTAAATCTCGATTTCGCCTATAAAATGATGACGTAGGTATATTGCATCTTGGCTCACTCGTTAAATCTAGATTAGGCAATCCGCGTTGACTCAGTGACGTAACTTTTACTTTCTTTAATCCCTCGTTTTACGCTAAAATCCCACAAACTCCCCATCTCTTAATCTCTCTGGTTGCCACCAAAAACAAAGATTAAAATAGTTAACGCCATATAATAAAATACAAAAAAACAGCGCCTGTTATTTTGGAGTGAACCGTGACGCGTTTCGCGTGCCCTCAAAACGCTGTTTCTCTCTCTCTCTTTCGATGGAGACTGAACAATAGGCCACTTAAAGCACTGAGGGAGGAGAGGGGGGGGGGAGAGGGTAGGTCACGTGAGCAGAAAACATGGTCGCCGACATAACCTTAAAAAAACAACCGGCGCTTTTTTCATTCTTTTATTTAACAAAAAAAAAGATTAATTTTTTTTTCTTCTTTTGTTATTCGCAACGAGTGACGTAAGCGACGCAAAGCGAGGACCGGTTCACCTCAACAACTCTAATAAAGCACTTAAAATCTCACTAAACACCAATTTAAAAGCTCACTTAACATTAATTATCTCTCACTAAACATTTTTTAAAACTGTAAAAATGACACTAAAAACTCACTAAATCTAAATTAAGTTCTCACTAAACTGTGATAAACACTCCCTAAACTACGATAACCCCTCACTAAACACAATTAAAATCTCCCTAAACTGCAATAGACACTAAACATTTGAAAAAATCCACACACTCACTAAATCCATTAAAAAAAAAGACTCCCTAAAGATTCCTTCGATGCGCACTAAAAAAATCATTCGAGAAAACTTGTTTCGCGCCATTTTGTGTTAAAGCCCAGACAGACCGGAAGTGTTGTGTTTGAAGGTTCACTTACGGAGACGAGCTGCACCGGCGCCTCCATCACGTATCTCCGTCCGCAGTGCGCGTGCTGCTGGAACTGCAGCAGCGACTTGGACGAATCGTGAGCCGACTTGCTGATGACGTCACTGTGATGCTCCACCCTCTCGCCATTCCTAAACAATTCATTATACAGTTTTATAATTAAAAATTATGATTGTTTAGTAAGACAAATAGAACTTACTTTTCAGTGGGTACGATCTTGTTTTTGCCGGAAAGGGCTCTTTGCAGACGACTGGTGGGCGTACTGCGCTTGCGCGTCGGGCTTTTAAATCTCTGCAAACAACAACAACAAAATTACGGTTTAAATTTATACTCAAACGAAAGCGGAAATGAAGTTAAATGCGCGGTAAAACCTTAAATTTTTTAAAGAGTGTTCGAAAAATCGGTGTGCACTCGTAACACAAATTGCCTTAGACAAGTGCACGCTGACTTTCCGAACACATCATTAAAACCGCTCATAAACTCCACACTTTCACCGCGCATGCGTGATAAAGGGGGTAGGGTTTACCGGAGAGAGAGGGTCCGAGTCGTAGAGGAAGAGGTCGTCGACCGGAAACAGGTCCTGGATCCGGTCCAAGTCGTTGAGACTGGGCTCCGACGAGAGCTTGACCATCGTTCAGAAAACAAGATGGCGGCTGCGCAGGAATGCCATTACTAATTCACGCGGCGCAGGGAGGTCGTCTGTCCTTGATACAGAGGTCGCATGGCTAAGCTCCGCCCACTCCTGCAAAGAGAAAAAAAAAAATAAACGTTTAAATTAGGAAGATTCAGACTTAAACATTATTGTTAACCGGATTAACCGCCCACAACCGTCGGTTAACCGGTTATTATATTATACGAACGGAGAAAAATTTAATTTAAAAAAAAAAAGAATTGCACGGTGAATGTAAAAATAATAAAAACGTAATTTACGATTCATTAATGAGAAATTTATGAAGAAAGAAAACGAGCACTCAACTCATCGCTTAAGCGCGCACTTACGTCTATTAAAAATTTTAACTAAAAACCTCAAAACATTAAAGCTAAAGTGTACACAACATTGACTTAAGTCTTCAACACCTCAACTTAATTCATCAAATCGTTAACTTAAGTTCTCTAAACGTCAACTAAAGTCCCCAAAACATCAACTTAAGTCCTCAAAACCTCAAGTTAAGTCCTCAAAACCTCAAGTTAAGTCCTCAAAACCTCAAGTTAAGTCCTCAAAACCTCAAGTTAAGTCCTCAAAA